>PVLA01009975.1:0-68726 GCA_004027455.1 Hydrochoerus hydrochaeris
AAAGTCTCTAAAGGAGCTTGGCTGTGAAGGAGCAGAAAGGTGGCCTGCAGTAGAGGACAGCTAGGAGTCATTTGGGAGTGACAGAGTGAGTGTTGAAGACATGGAAGGGTGGAAGGAGGAAGAGGTTATGAAAGCGTTAGCTGGAGACCCTGAGCAAGAGTGCATGACTCTCCCAGGTGGGAAGAGGCACATCTACCCTCGAGTGACGGAGGAGGAGGATTCTGGGATGGGCCTCAGTGAGAGGGACTTGTTCCAGTTGAGGCGAGGGACCACTATGGGCTGAGAGGGGAGACGGACCCTATGGACCTTGTGCAAGGGACAGTGGGCTATAGCCCAGACAGAACAGAGGGGGAGATCTGCCTGAGACAGTAGCTCCTCCTGTCTCAGCTTCAGGGGAGGCACCAGTCTTTCCTACTTGGCCAGGACAGAGACAGTAGAATGTCGTGTCAGCTGCTTGGCAAAGTGCCAGGCCTGGGTGGCTTTGTCCCCGGCCCCGTCTGACATCAGGTGTGGCAGGGTCGGCTTCTCTGGAGGTCCAGCCTTCCGGTAGCGGCTCTTCCCTAAGGGCTTCCCGTCTTGGTAAACCAGAGCCCCTGTGTGACCCCAGCTCCCCTCCTCGCCTCCTGGGTGACCCTATCTTTGGGTTCAGTCACCTTCTGAGGACCTGGAGGGTAGCTAGGGAGTCAGCTAAGAATTGGGGGGAAAATGTATAACAGGTAAAGATCAACTGTTCAGAAGACAGTCATGCCTCACTCACTGTCTTTAAAGTTTATTTACTTTTGAAACACAGTGAGTACTTGCTTTTTTTAAAAAGTAACATTTTATTATAGTTTTTACCCCTGAAGTCTCAATGCACAGTTTATTTTTAGTTTTTCACATTTTTTTTCACCTACTGAAGTATCAAATGGTTCATACAAATTTTCCATACTTTGGCTCAGTTCAAAAATATTTTTTGAGAATAAAAGGCAAACAGAATTCATGCAGTTTTTCAAGGAGACCCAGAGAAATGACATTGTTTTTCCCATTTTCTTAAGAATTCTCTTGAGACGTTCTGCTCTAAAGTACTTTCAAAAGGAGCCAAATTAAAAAAAAAATCACACCAAGCAGTCTTGCGTTAAAAATAGAATTAAAAAAGAAAAATAAAAATACTTTTCTTCCTCCTGCAAAGTGCGGAAGTTTTCTCCCTTGCTGTTCAGAGAAAATTTTCAAAAAATTTTTTTTTTCATTTCAGAGGAGTCTCACAAAATGAACGGAGCGCTTATTTCAAGGTCAGATCTGGCCTTTCTCATTTCTCTTCCTGACTGCCTGTCTCACTTTTATGAATGTGTAACCACCTTACACTGCGGTAACCCTTTGTATTCAGAGATACAGCTGCTGGTGGCTGATTAGGGCATCTGGGGTTTCGCCTCAGATGAGCTTTACCTATGAGTTACAGGTTCCTGAAAAACAGCTCATCAAACAGCACAGGGAAATTGCAACATTTTCTTGTAAATCTGCGCAGGGCGGAGGAGCCTAAGACTGGAAAATGCTCCCATACCCAGTGCAAACCCAGCCTCTGCCCTACAGTGCTTCGCCCTCCTCATCCCAGGGTATTGCAAGAGCTCCAGTCCTTTCATCTGAGCCCCGACCAAAGTGTGAATGAAGAGAAGAAAGTGTCACACTCTGTCCTTTGAAGGAGGCTTTGGAAGTTCCATCCTCTTGCACGTGTATCTCCCAGGCCAGAATTTACAGTTAGAGTCCTGGAGCGTGGAGACTGTTGTTCTTTAGTGGAATTGCTGCACTGTCCAGAATCGGCCCTACAGAGGAGGCAGAGAAGGGCTTCGGCCTGTGCCAATATGCGAGCTCTTTGCGTGCCATAAACTGTGCCTGCTCACAAACTCTGAGAGCAGGGTGCGGGGCCAGGCCAGGCTACGGAACAGTCACGCCAACCGTAAACAGACCCGTGAGCGCGGTTAGGGGCCTGAAAGCACACTGTCTCACCTGTCCCTCTGACGCAGCCTCCCCATGACGCAGACGCCCATGGTCGTGCTGTGAATCAACTGGGGTCTGTGCCAGGCTCTGCCAGGATTCCACACACTGCGGGTGACCATCCCATCACCCCGCTGCTCCTGAAGGGCCCTGGGGCCTCTTGTCCATGCTGGCAAGTCCCATGATGGTCCTCTGCTGACGTCCCCGGAATGGCACCTGGTGCTTCCTTCCCTCTGGTGTGCCTCCCTCACCCTGGGCTGTAGTTTTGCACTCTTTCACGTTACTCTCCTGACGCCCGCTCAGCGCTCTCTTAAACGCAAGCCCAGGCACGTGGTTAACCTCCTGACACCCTGCTGCGCCCCCTCCCTCCTCCGGCCACAGGATAAAGCCGCCCGTAAGTGAAGCCAGTCCTCCAGCCTGGCTTGCTGACACCCAGCCTTACCTCTTACCCGCACCTTCTCCTGAGCTCGAGTTTCTACAAGTCTGCGCTGCTTTCACCTCCTTAGCCTGTCACTGTCCTGTCTGCTTCCTCGGTCTGGATGTCCCTGGGTCCCGGACTTACTGCTGGCACCCGTAGAGCTCATTCTAACCTTTCTCTGCTGAGAAGCCTTGACCTAGGGTCCCACTCATGGGTCCAAGTCCGTCGCCTCGCCTGTCCCTTGGGCATCTCTCCCTCTAGCCCCAGCCCTGGAGGCGAGGCCTGAGCTGGCTTCTCATCCCGAGGCTTTGGCTTTGGAGGCAGAGGCTGCACTTTCCGGCCAGCCTGTGTCTACGCTGTGAAGGTGCATCCGGCCCATAGCCCACCCGGCCCCAGCCTCTGACTCGGCCACTCTTCCCCTTTCCTGCTCATCCAGCCAGGGAAGCCTTGTGCCTGGGTCCTGCCGCAAGCCCTGAGAGTAGCCTGTTCCCGGCCTGTGTCCCTGCCCCTCTCCCTGCCTGCAGGAACCACAGCAAAGTCCTGCGTGGCTCCCCTGCCTCCCGACTGACCCTGGTCCTGCCTTCCCAGGAGGGCCCTGTGGTGGGGCATGGGAGGCCCCTTCTTGGGGAAGGTAACAAACTATCTTTTTAAAAGAAAAAACTTCTTTTTGTTGTTGGTACTAGGTTCAACAATCCAGAGCTTTTGCTCTGAGCCACCTCCAGTCTATTGATTGACTGGCTGATTGATTGATTGATTGAGACAGCATCTCACTAAGCTTCTAACTAGGCTCAAATTTACAATCCTCCTGCCTCAGTCTCCCAGAGTGAGCGACCTGGCAGACTCCAAACTCTTTTTCCTTCACAGCGGTGTTTGGAGCTGTTTCCTCCTAACACCCAAATAGCAAGAAAGCATACATCTGAAGGCAGGCAACGGCTTTGTCCTGTATCCTGCAGTGTCCGCAGAGTGCGTGGTGCAGAGAGGCCACTCAGCGTCCGCATGCTGAGGACTGGGTGGAGGGACGGCGAGGAGGGACGGCTGAGGCTGCAGGCGGGGCGGTTCAGGAGGTCTCCCCGAGGGTGCCCTCTGAATGGCTGGCAGGAGAACAGGAGCCCTGGAGACCCGTGAGCAGTGGGAAGTGCATTCACACGGATGGACCCAGAGCTGCAGCCCGCGCCCACCCTTCCCCAGCTCTGCTGCCCCCACATCCTGATGCTTCAGCTTCTTCCCTGGTTTCCAGGTGAAGTGCTCAGCCATGTGTGCTCCACAGGGCCGCGTGGCTCCCTATTGGTCCCAAGCAGAGTTTGTGGTTTGAGCTGGTGGCTGTGTGCGTCCTCTTGCCCCAGCTGTTAGTCCCAGTCTTTGTTCAGCCTTGCTGCCTCCTCCTTGGCAACAGGCTTCTGTCACCAAAGGCCTCGAATGCTCACTGTGCAGAGAAATTCGTGATTTGATTTGGCTCACGAAGTGTCTGGAGTGGCTGCCCGCTCCAGTGACACTGGACACACCAGATCGCTGGGCTGGGGAGGAGCCCAGGCTACGCAGCTCTGCTCAGGACTTCGGCTCTGGAACCCATGCCTAGGACACAGTCACCTTTCAGAGAGAGAGTGGAAAGGAAGGAATGAGCTAAAGAGCTGGGAGGGGCTCGGAAGCAGGTGAGAGCATTCCGGGCCTGTTTCTGGGCCTCGGAAGCAGGTGAGAGCATTCCGGGCCTGTTTCTGGGCCTCGGAAGCAGGTGAGAGCATTCCGGGCCTGTTTCTGGGCCTCGGAAGCAGGTGAGAGCATTCCAGGCCTGTTTCTGGGCCCCGGACCTGCAGAGGCAGGTGGTGATCAGTGTGGACCCCGTAGCACACCTGCTTCCTTCCGCCTTTAGTTCCCCCTCAGCACCTCAGCTGTGACTGAGCACATGGTGGGTGACCCACTCTCAGGGCCACAAGAGGGCCGGGTTTCAGGGCTCAGTTACCTGCACCTTTTGGGCTCAAGGCAGTTTCTCCTCAGCCCTGCCCCTTTTCTCTTTAGCCCAAAAAGATAGACATGGGGAAAATACAGCACGTTTTAGAAAAACATGCGAGCAAACTGCAGCGCTATCTCTACAGGCTCGTTTACAAGGTGGAGCTGTGACAGTCCCTTAGCGGGCACCGTCTGCACAAGTACAGAACTCTGTTGTTAGAGTTTTAGACATGAAAAGTGTAAAAGTGAAGACATATGATCCTGATTTTTCTATCTGTGACTTAATGATACAAATGTGTAAAGGGGAGACTCTTGAGTTCTCAAATCTCTTATTATGTACACAACAAGACATGCGGAGCACACATCGGGCCACCTCCTTTGTGTGGAGAAAGCCCAGCATATCCCAACTTCCAGCTGGCTGGAAATTCTGTGTTACAATAACTAGGAGACCAAAAGCTATTGATATTCGATGACCTTTTAGTGGCCTCAAGTAATAGGACAAAACTACTGAGGAAATACTTTCTGAAGACCTTGCCTTGGTGATTTCTGTAAATGACTCTTCTAAACTGCGGGGATTGTATAGCCTCCTGCAATTGCGGGTGTTCTAATTTCTTGGGACTAATTCTAGAGGATAGAAGATCTTAATCATGCAAGGGAATTGTTCCCATTGTTTGGAGTGACTTCAGAGGCAGAATTGAAAGCCAGTGACTAAGAAAGCCCTCAGAAAATTTCACAGGGCTGTATCTGCCTGCTGGGACATTTTTACTGCCAAACAAGAAGGCCTCCAGGCACCAGGCCTTCTGACCCTTCCAGCAAACTCTTGCTTCTATACAGCATCCTTCACTCACAAAGAAGCTGTGGAGTCTAGGAATTTTGCAGCAATCTAAGGGGAGCACCCCAGAGGTGCACGAGGCCCTGGTCCCTGCACGTGGACCTGCAGTGCTGACACTCGCGTGCTTGTAAACTGAGGGCAGGGCTGGACCCAGCGCTGCAGAACAGGTACAGGGGTGGGGAGGGGAGAGGGCTCACTTTCCATGTGATGAAATGCCTGAGGGAAGCAACTCACAGGAGGAAAGGTTTCTTGTGGCTTGTGTTTCCCGGGCTTGCAGGGTGTACCAGCAGGTTCCATGCCGTAGGCCCGAGAGGCCAAAGATGCCATGGCGCAAGGTGTAGCAGAGCAGAGCTGCTCACTTCATGGCTGCCCGGAGGCAGAGAGACAGGGAAAGAGCAGACTGGAAGGGGTCAGCAACCAAATGTGCTCCCCAAGATCATGACCCCACGGTCCACTTCACACCCTTATGCCTCCACGTATACCATGCATGCCCCAACATGGCCACCTCACCAAGATGCCATTGAAGTGTGATCACGTCCGTGAGTCCAGTGGTGAGTCAGTAGCCCAACCACCCACTCGCTTCCCCCAAAGGCGACCTGCAAACAGGTTGAGGGATTCCCAGATTGAAGGGCTTGCACTGGGGGACCCTATGGTTCAAGCCTGGAGAGAAGTCACAACAGCGTGTCTGGCTCCACCTACCATATGATGTTCTCTGCGTGCCTTTAGGAGGCCATGTAAACCAAACAGAGGAGCTGGTTTTGTACAGATCTTTATCTGTGCAAACCTTTGTCTCAAGTTAGTGTATGTGAGGGGTGGGGGACATTCAATAGGAGGAAGAGCTGAGCTACAGGGTCACGGTAGGTGTGGCCTGGGAAGTGCACATCCCCAATTCTCCCTTGGTGGCGCTGTGCTATGACCTGTTTCTTCTGTCTTATGCCCTGCCTTGGAACCAACCTTCAATGGACTGAAACCTCTACAAACTTTGAGGCAAAATAAACGTCTCTTCTAAGTTGTGGGTGTTGGATATCCTGTCCCAGCAATGAGAAAGTAACTAAGGCATCACCCTTTCAGGCCTTGGTTCTGGCCCTGCCTGAGACCTCCAGGTGCAGGGAGGAAGATCACTACCATGTTAGGCCAGAGCCCCTTGATGGAAAGAAAGAGCTCATGATGATAAAGAGATGGAAAAGAAGAGAAGGGGGCAAGAGAGAAATAAAACAGGGATGACTACTGAACTCAGCTTTCTGGTGGTCTCTGGGTTCATGACCTGGTTTCCTGTTTGCATGGCTCAGAACCAGGCAACTCCATCTTTGGGTGGACACCCTGCTTTGAAGGCCAAATGATGCTTCCTCTTGGCTTTATCTTGCAAAACATCCAAAATTCTCTCAGTTCTTCATTAGCCAAATTGGTTTTATCCTCACACCATTTGAGTTAATTTTCTCTGTAGTAATGGAGTCAAATGTCCTTGGAAGGACAAATCCCAAAACTGAGTGTGGTGCCCCACGATGAGAGTAGGTAACATATTGTCTGGCTGCCGTATGTGAAGATTTGCAGAGCAAGACAGCCCTGAACCCAGTTTTCGTGGTTACACCACACTCATGTCAAATTTGTGATCATCTCAAGCCCAAGCTCATCGGGTGAGGGAGTCAGAACGGAGGGCCCGGAGCTGTGCTTGGCATCTGTGCTAGAGCTGAACATAGGCACTGTGTGACAAAGCTAAGGCAGCCACCGTGGGGACCTGGATCCTGGGAGGAGAAGCCCTTGAAAATGGGACCCAAGGAGGCACAATCCCTTTGGCTCCAGCACCCCTTGGGTAGGTGCACACCTTGGGGAAGAATGGAATTGTGTTAAAATCAAAGGGCTCTTCCACCCACGACCCAAACTTCCCTGTAGCGTGAAGGCAACCTGGAGCCCGCAGCCTGTGTGGTTTTGAGTCCCATGAAGGAGGACAAGGCTGCAGTTTGCTTTGTTCAAGGACATGTGGAGGAGAGACAGGGCAACCACAGGCATTGCTGCTGGCTAGAGGGACGTGGGAACCGTAGACAGTTCTGGAGCACTGAAGAGGCAGGAGAACAGCATTTCAAGTTTATGGCTGGGATGAGCAGTACCAACCAGGGCCCTGGGAGACACCTGGTGAGGTTAGACTAGCAGGGCTGCGGGGCAAGGCTGGGAAGAGGCCACCCTGCGACTGTGTGAGACGGTCTGGAGAAGGCGCAGACTGTAACCAGAGCGCAGCTGTGCTGCATGAAGCGGGCAAAAAGACACTTGTGTGGCCCTCAGAGCTGCGCTAGAAGGAGACAGAGAAGGTGGGGGCTTTCTAAGGGTGGAGGAGAGCTGTGGCCTGCTGAGGTGACCTAGTGCTGGCCTTCGGCAAGTCGGCCTGAGAGTCCTGGGTGTTTTCTTTGGACCTTGGATTTACTAGCTATTTGTCATGAGGAATAATACAGAATAAAATTGTCACCTAAACCTGTGACTTTATGAGCTGAGCCAGGTCTAAGGTGGTCCCGTGTGTATGGTTAGGGTGTGTCCAGGGCGCTCGGGCCGCTGGCTATTCCGAGCAGATGCCTCTCTCCAGCTGCTCGGCCCAGCCCCACCCCCAGGCGCCCCGGACAGAAACAGTCCCTGCAAGACACGGGGATTAGAAGTGTTTGGTAGCCAGGTCAGACCACACAGAGATATTTATACCTTGGTTAAAACCTTACAAGTTTATGAACTCATGTGGTTTACACACTGCTTCAATTTAACTTTCGTAAAGATACACAGTTAGGGAAAATTCCCAGGTGAGGTTTTTCTGGCACATGCTTTGACGTTTCCATTCATAAAATCAGGTAACAGGTAGGATCACTACAAAGATTTCTACTTCATACTGCTGTGAGGATTTAGGTATCCCTTGAGAAACCCACTCGAATCACCAGCATATTTCTTTCTTGACAAAAATGTACAAAAGTGGCAAAATATTTAACAAATATATCAGGTGGAGAGCTGTTTTAGGACATGCAAAACATTTCCACTGAGACTTCTTTAAGGAAAGAGTGCTAATTTATAAGCTATTGACTGGATTTTTCTCCCCTCTCTCCTTTCTTATTTTGTGCTTCTTATTTTAGCTGTTACTTTTGCTTGTGGAGTTGCAATCCCCCCATAAAGACGTTCAGATAAAAAGCTCTGAGGCCCCTCACTGCAGCTTTATATCGAGCCCACATGGTTGACTGGGGCAGGTACCATACCAGCAGGGACCTCTCTCTGTCACAGCTGCGGCAGTCTCCTAATTGCTTGTGACATGGTGCTGCTTTTTGATCTTGACCATGTTCTCCTAATTATTTAATCTTTGACAACATGGAAACATGTTTAACCACATACCATGTGTAAAGATCCAACATGACTTTTCTCCTGAGGCCTTGTTTAGGTTGTGTATTCTCTATACCAATAGCAGCGAAGGCTCGAAGTGTTTATTTCCTGTGCTCCAGGGAGGAGCAGCTTGGTGATGGGGAAAGTGGGGGAGGGAAGGTCCCCATCCTGCCTTCTCCGTACTAGGTTTCTGCTGCTGTGTTTCCTGCAGGCTCTGATCAGAGCTGTTGCACTCTCAGCTGCATTGTTCTCTGGCTGCATCCGTTGGGTGGGTATTGACAGAGATTTTCTTCTCATCCAGGGAAGACAGGCAATGAGAGATTACTGTTAGAAAGATGAAAAATCAAGGAGGTAATTCTGGTGTTTTATACGTGGGTCTCATTTTCTATTTGGGAATATTTACATTTTATTTTGTTCAGTTCCTGTGTCTGTTTCTTGCCATTAACTCTAAGCTATTAGCTGACAGGACTGTTACTAATTTCATTTATCACCTGCACATAATAAATATTTGTTGAGTGAAAGAAGGAGGGACTGAATGATTAAATTATCCATTTCATGAATGAAGGAATATTAAATTACATTTTGTCTTTCAGGAATGAGTTGATGCTTATGTGTATACAAAAATTTGGTAAAAAATCTCAAGAAAATGCAACCCCTCTTCATTGCAGCAGAACTATAGTCACATAAAGATTTCCATCTTGAATCAAAATAAATTCCAGTGTTATGTGAGTGACAAAGGGACTCTGAGATTTTTCCTGGGGTTGCATGGTTCTCTCTAATGTATTGGTAGCCAATGTTTAAATTTTCCTTAATAACCTGTCACATTTATTTACATGTGTTAGAAGTATTTATCTGAGCTATTGAACTGTTGCTTTTTTTCTGGCAGAATTGCTTTGCCGAAGTGACAGTTTCCCTAGTGCTTTGTGCAGTAGCTGGCGCTCCTGCGGTAGGCGGCCATCTGATAGGCTGGAGCCACACAGAGCTCTGCATGAGACACCTAGCAGTGCTCAGGCCTGGGCCACGCTGAAATCTCCCCTAGTGGCTTGGCGGTCTAGTACTTTGAGGTTGCAAATGTTTTCTTTAAGAGGCAAAGAAAGTGTGGCTTGGTGGTGTCTGCCCCCAATCTTCCACTTTGCTGTGACTGCTCAAAACCAGACATTGGTCACCTGCACACTTGGGCATGGCTGTGTTCCATTCAGTCTGAAATTTGAATGTTTTATTAACTTCCATGTCATGAAATGCACTTACGCTGATTTTTTACCCAGTCATCTAAAAGTACATCCTTAGTTTGTAGTGTGGGGAAATGTGTGCTTTCTGTCCTAGGGAAAGTAAATGTAGAGCCCAACTTTCTGTGAAGCGTGGTAAGGATGGTGCCCTTTCTGCAGAAATCAGCTTCCATCCACCTTCCTGTTTGTACACCTGTATCCCTTTTAAAGGTGGCTTTAATAGGCTTTGGATGGTTCTTAAGGCTTGGCCTGGTCTTTGCAGTCTGCATTTGGTTTTGCTCCCTGAGTCTGTGATGCCCATTGTGGACGATGGAGTCTCGGTGTCTTGTCTGCAAAAGATGGATTCCTACAGCACCATTGTTTTCTGCTGCAGAGTGCATGGCAACTGCTGTTTCTGTTCATGTTTGGCTTCATGGGGAGTTGTTCTGGATTAGAAAACTGTATCCTATGGCATCTGCGTTAGTCCATTTCCATCACTATAACAAAATTCTTGAGGCTGGGTACTTTATTAAAAAAAAAAAAGGAGGTTTGCTTAGCTTTGCTCCAGGGAGGATCTGATGGTGGAAGTGCATGGGACAGGGTGAGATTACCGGGTGAGGCAGGACTCCAGGGAGCTGGGAAAGGCTCTTCTCTAACACTGTCTCCAAATCCCCAAAGCAGGGTCCCCTGAGACAGCCTTATTCTTATTCTCTTCCTGAGGCAGCACCGATGACGCAGCTGACTCCACAAGGCCCCACCTCCTAATGGCCCTATCCCGTCTCGGCGTCACCAAGCCAAACCCTGGGGGACACACTCAGCTGCTGTGCAGACCAGAGCAGCATCTGGGGCCCTGCCTGAGCTGTTGGAGAAGGGGACCAGGTGAGTCCAGACACAGTTGTCTGTGAACTCTGGGGACATCTTCAGTATCACAGGGTCCCTATCCCTGTCCAGGTCGTCCCTAGTCTCTGTGCAGGCTTGGGTGTGTTGTTTGCATTGAGCGGGGGAAATAAATTTTCTTCTCATAATAGTATTTTTCTGACTGTGAATGACTGAGTCAAGCAATTCACAGTTTTCCAGGCCTTTTCTAGTCGCTGAAATCTTGTACGTGATACCTGCTTAGATGGTAGGACAGCAATCCTTGGGACGGTAGCCCTTCAATATTTTAGTTTTTTACTTTCTTTTTTATTTTTGAAGTGAAACTAAATATATGGAAAATACAATTTAGAATCATCAGAGACCAACGTCCTCCCATGACATTTTAATTTCAGGAATATTTTTCTAGAGCTCATTCCAGAGCTGGACAAAGAACTGGGACAAGCATAAGGGAAGATTTATCTGTACCTTCCCTCTTTTGGTAAATCCTCTGTCCCAACTCCCATCTGTCACACAGAGTCACATTGTCTGACCCTCACATTTGCAAAATAAGAACGTGTTCACACATAGATAGAAAGTTATTTTCTTGGAAATCCAAGGAGCAAAATCAGCTGTCAGTAAGCTTTTAGAAGGACAGTAAAGGACTGCTAGGAATGTCAGAGTACAGAGCATTTCTACTCATATTTGAGACTCTGTTTATAACACCTGTCTCCAGCTAAATAAAACATAAAAAAAGAATTTGGAATAATGTCATTCTGCTCACATCGCTGTGCTATCATGGCAGTAGGGACAAACACATCTTCATGTCATTGTGGATCCATGTAAATTGATCGTACTCCAAAACCTGTGTGATCAAAAGTTCTGAAGTAATTCTAGTCCTTGACATAACGCACTTCTCAGTTTCAGGGCCTTTTAAAACTGTTTCCCTGGGTGCCAACTGCAAGTCCCCCATGTGTGGAGAATGAGGGATGGAATGAGAAACATCACATGGCCTCAGAATGCAGAGGGGGCTCTCATTTCAAAACAAAGCCGATGTTTGGGTTTGCCTGCACTACACAACTGTATGTTTGTGCAGGCATCTTCCCTGCAGGCCAAGGGTTTCTTTAATTTAGAGGTTTAGGGTAGGGGTCAGGGTCTGTGTTGATTTAATGGTTCAAGTTGTTGAAACTTTGAAAGCTATGAGGAAGAGCTCTTCTAACTCCTTTATACAATTCTGTGCCGTTATTTATTCTTGTCCTGGGAGAAAAAAAATGTACTTTATAGTAATAATTTGTCCTATGTAAGCATCATAGGAAACTGCATAAGTAGGCCCAGTCTCCCTCAGTCCAGGCTCCCGTAGCCTGAATACCACACACACACACACACACACTCACGCACGCACACGCACGCACACAGCACATGGAGACGAAGGGCAGGGAGACAGGGGTGAGGTGTTCCAGCCGTGAGAGTCCAGAGAGAACACGAGCCCACGGGTGAGGCATTGCTCTGCGCCCTAGGGAACCACTTCTGTTCCTCTCTAGGGAGAGTGTAGAGGAAACCAAGTCCAAGTCATGTCTCCGGGAAGTGAGCTGCATGCTGGAGACTGAGCCCAGGGCTTCTTGCGCACTACGCACATGCTCTACTACTGAGCTGCACCCTTACCTCCAAAAAGTCAGTTTTGAGGAGAAAATGACTTCAAAGGTTGGCAGATGACCTTTGCTGGAAATCACCATGAAGGAGTTATCGGGGTGGCAGGTTCACAGTGCAGCTGGGGCATAGGCACACAAGAGTGGGCAGTGGCTAAGAGAAGAGAAGTCCTAGACGGCAGAGCCTTTGGGTTCTTCAGCGGTCAGTTTACCCTGGAGGTGGCCAGGTCTCGCACAGCACAGCGGCGAGGGAGGCTCGCAGCAATTCACATAGCAGCTGGGTGGCTCCAGGGATGAGAATCCAGCATTTAGAGCATGAACGTAGAGACCAGACAGAACATGAGCCCGTGGGCTATGAGTTGGTCTGCCAAGCACTCCTCAGGGGCAGGGTGTGTCCTGGCCAAAGAACAGCACAAACACAGACAGAACATTTGAACTCTGTGTAGGGAACAAGGGACTATAAATAGAGCTGAGCTCTGGAGTCGCTGCTAATGCTGGCAAAGGCCTCAGATCCCAATCAGAGAGGGAGGGCACTGGACCAGCAAGGGGAGGAGGACAGAAATCCTCAGGCCCTCATCCACCCACCCACCCATCCATCCATCCATTCATTCCTGTAATCCAAGGTTATTGTGTGTATTTCTGAAAACCAGGGAGTCATCGTTCTGGGAAGATCCGAGAAGAGACAGCACAGAACTGGTGCCGTGGGCCCGGCACCCTCCTCTGTGCAGGGTCCTGCTGCGCTCCCCCTCGCTGTCCTGAGCGAGCACATTTAAGGAGAGATTCTTTTTCTGGCTGCGGAGACTGTGGTCACTGGATGGTGGGGCCCTGGGGACACTGTGTCCGCAGGTCTGTCTCAGAGCAGTGGGAAGCTTTATGAGCGTACCATGCTCCATAGGGAGAAAAACAGCTGAGAGGCTGAGGCTGTGAGGCCTCTCGGGTCCAGACGGTGGGCGTCTGGGGCTCGCAGGGCAGCCTGCTGGTGGCACTTGGGCTAGGAAGAATGTGTGACAAACAAGGATGGGCTGGGTAAGGTAGATCTTTTCATGCTAAAGAAAGAAAAGTGCATGGGGCAATCCCGACCAATGCTGAGTCCTGTCCAGGGTCCGATAAATATTCCTGGGATGGAGAATGGGCAGACACAATGACAGTGAGACAGGAAATGAGATGCAGACAGAATTTCGGAGAACAGCAGACCCTCACGTGACAGTGCCGTTTCTGAGGAGGCTGGAGGGGCCCGCAGGCCCGGACGGTAGCATCGCTGAGCTCCTGTCCTCTTCTGTCTTTCTGCTCGCATTCCTGCCCCACACCTCATTGTCCTTCCACTGCCTGCTGCCCCCGGGAAACTCAGGGAACTGGACGCAGAACCCCAGCGAGGGAAGTCCCCAGCCCTTTGGACTCATTTTCCTGAACCCAGGTCTGGAGACCACCTTGAGGGATTGACACGGTAATTCAATTTCCAAACTGGTTCCATTCTTGATCTTTCTGTGGAGACGACCAACAAGGCACCAATTAGGGGAAACAAGAGGCGAAGGGAGACAGAAGTTTGCTACTGTATTGCCCGTGCGTGTTTTGACATTTACTTTGAACTTCAACCTGGCCTGTGCTCCTTTGGGAGCTTTTAAAAAGAAATAAACGTCATCTTATTACCATCAGATACAATGATGGGGGCAATGGGCTGGAAAACCCTGACTCTTTTCTGAGCTCCATTTTGCACTCACAAAGAGAAGGCCAAATTCTTTACTGCTGCCCCATTCAGCTGTTATGTTTAACAATCTAATTAGAAAGGCCTGGTAGGCCATTCCCATTGTAGAAGCCAAGACAGTACACACAAGCAAACACAATTAGACAGCTGTCCCTTACTGATGGAGCTGCCCTCTGGCCAGGTTCTAATGAATGCCCCGCCGCCCTCGCAGCCCCCTGCAGCTCCAGAGGTGAGTCTGCTCCACAGACCAGGCCAGGCAGCCACCGTTACCTGCTTGTTGGCAGGCGAGAGGCGGCCTTCCTGGGCACTCGGCTCCGCCTCCGGCCTACCCTGAAACAGTCCTCCTCCTGGCTCATGATGCCAGCCCTGTTCAGGCAGGTCACGGTTACACTGCTAACAGGTGGTGATAACTCCAACCGTTGCTCTCGCTTTTGCTTGAGTGTTGCTTGCTATCCACCAGGGACTTCTATAACTTGAAACAGACACAAAGCTGTGTCTGAGCTGTGTGCTTGCAGGCCTTCCTTTCTGTCCACGGATGGCTTGAATTAAGATGCTCTATGTCTAGCAGATTGCTTACTGCAGTTGAGTCACCTGTTTAGTGTTTGGCATGTCCCACCGAGTGGTTGTGGTTATTCACAAGACTGCTAATTAATAGGCGACCAAGGCGAGGGATTCCTGAGTCAGTGACTGGACTTGCGGCCACTTCGCATAGAAAGATACACGAAGGTGTGTGTTTCAGACCCTGTGCATCCCCTCCCTAGGGGCATCTGGCAGTGGTGGTGACAGCTGGAATTCAGCTCATAAGAAAATTGCTCTTGTCATCACTGCATCCGCAGAAGTTTTGTGTCAAGAGCGAGAGAAATGTGTCAAGAGCAGGGCGAAATTGAGATGGTGTTAAGGTTTCCACTTCGATAGCCTCATAGGTAATGAGTCTCTGGAAAACATCCAGGGCTGGAGCTGGGCCTTTGCAGAGCAGAACACACAAAGGAGCTTTAACTAGGGAGGGGGACACAAAAGCACACCTTCTGCCTGCCTGTTACCTGGTGGCACCGGTGGAGACCATTTCACGATCTCCAGCAGGTCGGGCTCAAACTCTGCTCACAGAGCCTATGAATTCTCAAAGCCGAGTTAGGGGAACCATGGGACAGATGCAGGAGGAACTGAATGATTAGCTTTGCAGTCACCCCAAAGCATTTTGTCACTGTACACTCGTGGCAGAAGTGAGGATTATTGATTAATAAGTCATTTATGCATGATCAATCTTAGGAATTTTCTTTAGCCAGAAGGAATTAGATTTTGAAGTTTCTTGGAACACGAGTGTTTATAGCAATCTAGGTTTGGTGACAGTCCTGTGAAAACGGTACTTTGTCTTTGCAAAGGTGTTCTAGATGGGGCTATCCCTGGAAAGACAGGTAAAGCAATGAGGATCTTGGCCCCGGGGGCTGTTGTCACACTGGCTGGATTAGAGCAGGGCTCCCCAGTGCAGAGTCTGGGAGCTCAGTGCAGAGCTGTAACCCGACAAATGACAGTCAGGAGAAGCAAAACCACTGAGTGAGCCGAGGCCAGTGACAGGCCTCACAGCAAATCCGCTGATAAATGGGTACTTGGCTCAATAAAAACTTATTGAGCAGCCACTCTGGGAGAAAAAGAATAGGTATGGACTTATCCTTAGCTCCAGGAATTTATAATCTAACTGGGGAGTTAGATACTTGATACGAAAATGGAACCAGTTGTTTTGACTAGGCAGCTTTATTTTTGTGGAAAATGGAGAGTACATCGTATACTGTTTGATGTGACACTGCAAGATGATTCTTTCAAGATTTTAAACGTTTAAATGAACAAAGCTATGAACAGTATATTTACCCAATTTGTGACAGCATACATTTTAAGCTAATTTTTTTTTCTGAATGAGTAAGGATCTAAAAATTGTATGAGATGTTGACATGATGAATCTTAATAGAGGGAAATTTAATGGGAATTAAAAACAAAGACCTAAGCTTCTATTCTAAAAGACGAATCTTTTCTTCACGAATGGGGTAACCATCTCCCAGCAGTGTCTAAGAAGCTGACCGCTCAATCAGCCGATGGAGAGTGAAGGACAAGGGTGCACCTGTGCTCGCTGGAAGCTGTCATCAGTCACAGCGGAGGAGAAGGATGCTCCCTTCCTTCTTCTCGTTACGCCCCCAGCGACTCCAGCACCACATGGTGTGAGCATTTTACCTCGGTCTTCTCACTTTTCACAGCCATCTTGAAACACAAGTGCCATCTGCATCTTCCAGATGGGGTACCTGAGGCTTAGGAGGGTGAGTTACCTCTTCAAGGTCCCACTGGCAGCAAATGACAGGAGAAGGGATTTTCCTTAATGGCTCTGTCTTAGTTACTTTTCTCGCATTGCTGAGACAAAATACCCAACACCTCAAATTAAGGAAGGAAAGGTTTATTTAGCTCACAGTTTATGGAGGTTTCTGTCCATAATCACATGGCTCCAAGGCAGGGTGGCATGGTGAGGGGGCAACAGTTCATGGTGGCAGAAGACAGCAGAAGCAACTAGAGGAAACAAGGGAGAAAAAGCCTCTTTTTTTCCCCTTATATTATATGCAGACAACCCCTCAGGGCAGGTGTAGCACTCACGCCATCTCCCTGCCCTCCTCTTGCAGGGATGAGGGTCTTTACAAAGTGAGCACTCTGGTGCCCTGCTGAGTTGCTTAGTTAAACTTCTAAACTTCTCAAATTGATACAGTGTATGAACTATTATAGAGTCTCTCTCTCTCCCTCTCTCTCACTCTTTCTCTCTCTCTCTCTCCTCCCCCTCTCTCTGTAACTGTGCCATCCTTTCTTTCTAGGGGGAGATGCAACTATGAAGGCACTTTGTCAGAGCAAGGAGACAGCAGCTCTGCTACGCTGGGAGAAGCTGTGTTATGGCGGTGAGTGTCTGGGTGATGGTACCTCGCGGCTTGGTTTCCAAGCCACATCTTCCATTGCCATGGTTTGGGTCTGGCTTGCGTGTTTCCCACCAAGTTTGATGTGGTGGGAGCATGGTCCTCAGTGTGCAAATGCTGAGACATGGTGGAAACTTTAAGAGAATCTTGCAAAGATGCAAATGTCTTGGAATCACACTTGGGGTGGAAGAATGCTGTGCTATGCCATCAAATCAGTTTTCTCAAGAGTGTGATGCTGTAAAAGAACGAGCCTGCTCCCTCCTTTGCCATGTGAACCCCGTCTCATATATATGCTTCCACCCTCATATGTGCATATACGCATGAGACCCTCTGTATGCCCATAGGCCTCCAGTATGAATTAACTTCTTTCCTTTATAAAGTACCCAGTGTCAAGTATTTTGTTATAGGAACACAAGTAGACTAAGTCAGCTACTAGAGAGCTGTACTGTTTTGTTTGTTTGTTTGTTTTTTGAGACAGAGTTTTGCTATGCAGTTCAGGCTGGCCTTAAACTCACAGCAGTCCTCCTGTCTCAGCCTCCCAAGTGCTGGGATTACGGGAGTGCACACCACACCTGGATCACAACTTTTTTTTGAGCTGTGTAGTTTTGATCCAAGTGTTAAAAACAAGCTACAAACTCCATTCCTCAGTCCTTGGTTTCCAAAGTGAGACTAGTAGAATGCACCTACTTCACAGGTTGCGGAGATGGTGCTGTCAGTTATTTTATGTAAAGCTTTCAGAGCAGCCCTGGCATTTCCAAAGGATGATGAACAACAGCTGCTCAAATCAGACTTCACCCAGGACATGCGGTCACACATTTCTAGAGGACCCTTTGCAAACACAATGTAGGGAAAATGGTGACAAACCTCCTTGCAGAACTGTAGAAGAGGCTATGAAGGTGTTTTATCTACTCAGCGAGTGCTATGAAAAATATTTGAACTAATTTAGCTCTTAAAAAAGGAGCAAAGAGCAGATGAAAAAGATTTCTTTGTTTGATAATCTCTCTCATTCATGGCATTAGGTAGTTCCAGGAAACCTGGAGGGCTGCTCAGCATTTGGGAGGTGCTTTAGCTGTTTCTTCTTGGACTTCTGACCGTGTGGGTGGACACCATGAACATTTCTGTGGCTAGGGACTTTCACACAGTGAAGCAAACATGGTGCCTGATTCCTCAGGACACTTGTGAGGTTCCTGAGACAAAAAGATGCCAGGTGACTTGCTCCATGTCACATTAGTTAATTTGTTAAAAATTACTGAATGTCCACAATGATCAAGGTATTGTTCTAGGTATCTGAAAAAAAAAATACTTGCAGCTTGGTGCCCCAGCGATGTTGATGTTCCAGCCATGGGTGCTACCTGTCAGTGCTCCGTAGCCCTGAGCTCACACTTGGGCAAAGAATGACCTGAGTGAGCCCAAGGGCAAAGATTAAACCTTCTAGCTATCTGATGTCATTCTGCTCCACTGATCAAAATGTAATGACTGCCAGGTCTAAAACTTCATCTTCTAGGTAAGAATTAGTCCATTTCTCAGACCAGGAAGCAGCCTCAGAAGTGCTCAGTGACTAGAGTTAAACCTGGGAACTCAGGGCCAGCATCACCTACATTACTACACTGAGGAAAGAGAGCACATGGCAACCTCTGTTGATGTTCCTCTATAAAAACTGAAACCTGGAGTCCCTGGCGTGAGAAAAAGTCAAGTTCAGGCTGCTCCTATGCTGTCCTTCGGTGGCTAAGCATCTAATAGTCAGAAACTGATCCACTGGTTCTCAGCTCTGACTGCTCGTTAGAACTATGGGCCCCCAATGACAGGAGCAGTCTCCGGGGTGGGGCGTGGGTGCTGGTTTTCAGGCTCGTGGTGTTGAAAACACGAGGGATGCTGAACAGAGGATTCAAGTAGAGGGTGAGTGGGTGTGGTGGGTCTGTCTAGAGCGTGGGTTCTAACTTGGGCTACGCTGAGCTCGGCCTCTCAGGTCTGCCTTCCCAGCTTCTGTTCTAGACTCGGTGATATTTCCACTGCTGGACACACAGCCCCAAACAGGAGCTGCATCTCCTCCCTGCACAGTGCACTGAGGCTGGCGATCAATCTGTCCCCCAGAGATAAATGGGATGGAAGGGCCCAGCCAGGGCAGAGAGGCCCTGGGGGCTGAGGGGGACATTCTCCCGCAGGGCTCCTTGGAGGGCATGCACCTTGAGGGGCATTCTTGAGAGCAGAGCGTAGGCTCAGGGCCTGGTGCTGCTGCATAGATGTACTGCAACTCTGAGCCCTGTAGCTCAAGCTGGGCTGGCGTCTAGGTCGTTTCACAGCACACTAAGGTGAGGCAGCACAAGGTCCCTCCCATGTCCTCCCGTCAGAAATGCAGAAATGCAGAAATGCAGGGAGATCTGAGTTTTCCTGGGACTAGTCTTGAGATTCAGTTAGGTTTTCAGGTAATTTGCACGGGGTGACTTTGTGCAGCCTGCAGGGACTGCGGCAGTTCCTCTTCAGGAGCTGAAGGTTTATCTGTCTTTGTGTGAGGTATCCTCCACCACAGCCTTTCTGTTCAGTGCCCAAACCATCTTATGACTAAAGACATGGAAGCAGAAAGCCAAGACTCCTCTCTTGGTTGAATCTTCTGTGGGCTTTCAAACTAAACCTTCTCCAAGTCAGGCACATTTATTATAGTTTTTACAATAGTTTATTCTTTTTAATTAACCTTGAAGCATCATCTCCATTCCAACTGTCTTATGTTGGTAATAATGTAGCATTTTAAAATAAACTAATTTGCATATGTAGACATGGCTATAAAATCCACCAGTTATAATGAGGAAATATATATATGTGCATATTTCCACATTTATATGCAGCACCTTCTGGAAATGCTACTTCCAGTCTTCCATCTTGTCCTCTCACATCAAAGAATGAGAGAATAGCAAACATCTTAAACTCCACATTCTTAATCTATGCCCAGAGACAAGTGCACAACGTAGTGTTTAAATGTTGGTTCTTGTTACAAATTGTGTGAAAATGATCACAATATCGCTTTGTTGTACATGGGAAATTAAAAACAATCTTTAGTTGAGAAAGGCTTAAGAGAGCAAGAATGATTTCTAATTCTCATTATCTAAATAGGAACTTTATGATTTAGAAGTTATAGAAATAATTTCAGGCTACACAAGTAGGTGCAGTCAACCTATTATATAGTTATGTATTTAATAAGAACATCATTTCCATAATGTAGCTTGGAAATCAATTGCAAAGCTACCTTTTAGAATGGGTGGGGGACTCTATTGTGGCCATTATTTGTGGTCCTGGTTGCCCTCAGCAACCAGGCAAATATGGAGAAAGCTATGTATGCCCTTCAAGGCTGCCCTTGTATCCCTGCTCCGTGGGGGTGTGATCATGGAAGGCATGAACCCCACTCAACATCCTTATGAGTCTGAGTATGTATCTCACTAGGACCGGTCCCCTGGAGAACCACCCCCTTTAATATGAAATAAAATTACATCTAAGTGCTGGAGGGAGAAGAGATGACTAAAATAATGTCCTCACAGCAGGCCAAGAGGTCTGACCCTTATCTCAGGTGCACACATGTGCACACACTGTCTCAGGCATGGCCAACTGGGCGATTGTGTCTGGGACTAAGCATTATAAAGAATCCATTCCTAATAACAACAGGCAGTGCCAGGATTTTTTTTAACTTATGAAACAAGTTAATTCTCTGAACTAAGAAATAACCAACGGTAATGAAAAACAGCTGTCAATTGGGAAGCTCAGACAGGTGCCTATTTTTGAGTCTGAAGAGCAAATATGCCACTTGTCACACCAACCTTACCCAAAAACTGAAGGGACATTGTTAGGTTGGTGTGGGGAGCGCCAGGGGATAAGTTAGCAACTTCCTGTTTAAGATCTGAAAGTGGTGTCTAGAGAAATGTCAGCCTCTCAAGAGCCACCTTGTAAACAGAGACACCAAGGACATCTCCCCTGTAGATGAACCCGGCTTCCTTCTGAAGTCCAGTCACCTGGAATGACCCCTGAGCTTTACTGGGAGAAAAACCTGCTGTATTTGCCGAACTCTTCTCTGAAGGAATTATGAGCTGGAATGGAAGCACCTTGCTTGCAGTGGTGCCAATGCTTTGTTTAAATCACAGATGATACCACCACTGCTATACCTAAATGGCCAGGCGTGAAGCAGCTGCTTGATTGATATTGGCTGAATGAGTGGATGATTTAATAATAATCAGGGACTGCAAACCACTTGTAACCTAAGCAGCTACCTACTATGAAACCTAAGAAAAGAAAAGACTTATTAAGCAACAGAGTAGGCATGTTTCAATTACCCATTATTGTGTTAATGAGCTTTCTATTATCATGAAAAAATATCTGAGACAATGTGCATGGTGGGAAGGTTTCTTTTGGCTCACGGTTTCAGAGGATTCAGTTGATGGTTGCTTATCTCTGTTGCTTTTGAGCCAGTCACAGAGCAGAACATTATGATGAAGAACAAGTCCATGGTGGAGAAAGGCTGCTCACCTCATGGTTTCTGGGAAACAAAGAAAGGACTGTGGTTTTTAAAAGACACAGGGAGATATTGGACTTCACAGTCTTATAAGTAAGTAAAGACTTTGCAAACTTCATGAAAGATAGTTGTCTCATTCTTCTTCTCCAGCTCCAGTTATATCCCAGCACATTCTGGAAACCTAGGTGTTGTAGTCAGAGCTTACAAGGGAAAAAATTTTATTTAGGACATATAGGATAATTTTATGATATTCACCCAAAGAGTAAAATACAAAAGAGTTTGGGAGATCCATCCACACACTCTAGACCCAGAGTCCAGTGAGGGCCTGGATCCTACAGCAATGTCCTGTGTGAGTCCAGCTGAAGACCTAGAGACCATGGCAATGCCCCGCATGAGTCCAACTGGAAGTCCAGTACCCATGACAATGTCTCATGCAAGTCTGTATCAAGGATCTGTACCGGGAAGGCCCAAAGGTCAGTAGTGGAAGCTAGAAAGTCTGCACCAGCAGACTGGAGCCAGGAAATGATGCTCAAAGTAAAGACCAGGGGTCCCCTGAAAAGTACCACAGCCATCCTCAGCAACAGCAAGTCCTGTGCTCCTCCAGTGGTGAGAACAGCTGAGAGCTCATATCAGGAATCCAGCATGACAAGCTTCTATGGGTCAAGAAGCACCACCTCTTCCCCTTAGGTTCTCCGTCTTAGCTGTTGGCAGCAGTCCTCAGGTGGGCCTTCCACACTCAGCACTGTGCTGATTCAGCTCAGCGGGGTGTTACATGCTGCCTGCTAGTTAACCCACCACACCGGGGGAGCACTTGTGCCATGGTAACTAGGACTAACCAAACAGAGGTGATCAGAAAAATGCTGTGGGCACTTCTGAAATGTGTGCTTGTTTCTCAGTTCCAGGGGTGACTGTGGAGCAGTGTCCAAGGTGTGACAGGCAGTTTCCAAGTTCTGAATTCTCCGGCCCACTTTGGAGCAGTGTGTCTAAGTGTCAGTGTACACACGCGCCACCTGCGGATCTTACTAACAGTGGAAGCTATTCCTGCTGATCGGGCATGGAACCCAGGGTTCTAGGCAGCTGACCGCTCCCTCAGCTCACACATGAAAACAGGGGGAGGGAGCCTGGCCTCCTGCCGCACTTGACATCAGAGCACAACTTCAGTGAATCCCAAGGATTCACTGCTAACTTGGTGGTGCGAGCTCCACAGTGGGGGCCAACATTCTACACACTGCATATAGCGTGTGGCTGTCTGAGGGCACTAGCTTCTCAGGGAAATCCACAGAGGCTGTGAGTTCTGTCTCCTGGGCTTGCAGCTAGCACTCTTTCCAAGTACATATAGGTGCACGCGCACACATGCACACACCTGGCAATTGTTAGGAAGCTCCAAACTGTGGCTTTGGCTCAGTGATAAGGTAAGACTTGCTGTTGTACAGTAGGCCTGGCTTCTCGAACAATCTCCATTTTTTAAAAAAAGCCTAGCAATTTATAAAGCTGTTAAATCCAGTGCATGATATGTAGTCCATTAAAAACAAAGGTACAGGTAGTTTTCTTTGCACGAATCAATGACTGTGACAAAATCTCTCTTGGTTACCTTACTCTTGTAGAGAACTTTGGTGAGAAGCTGAGGAACACACACAGACGAAGTCTGAAGGTCCCATCCCTTGCCCAGTGGCTGCAGTAAACACTTTCAGTGAGAAGCACAGTGAGAAACAGGCTCTCTGTGACCTGCCGTGGAAGCCACTGCCAGGTACTGGAAGCTCCATCTCTGCTGCATCACGTGGCAACGGGTGGCAGGAGGGTTAATTAGCCTGAAACAGAATTTCTGGACAGATGGACCCTCCTGCTTGGCTGGAGGCTTTCGTCTTCTCAGGATGATGCTGCCCAGGGGTGGATTTTGACCCCAGAAGCCAGGCCTCTCATCACCCATGGGTTTCCCCCTTCCTCCTCCTGCAGCACGGAAATCACCTCAGCGACATTCCAAAGTGCATTTCAAGGCACTGCCTAAGCCCTCAGGTGCACAAAGGTCAGTAAACAACATACACTATGCACTCACCATATGAAGATGTGATAAAAGGTAAAAATGGCTTTTGGATGCTAATGTAGTACAGTGCCGTGCTGGCGGGGTTGGGAAGTGCACAGAGAGTCCTCTGCTTGGAATGAGCACACTGGCCTTCCACACAACCACCCGAGCACTGGCCCAGGTAGGAGAGGGGGCTTCTCTAACCCCACAATATTGCCTTTTAAAGCACAGCTCGCATGCAGATCTACTTGTCTTTCAGGTGTCATTACAGCGAACCATCATTTGAAAACCTCCATGATTCTGACAAAACTAGAATAAGGGATATAAAAATACAAGGTCAGAAAAACTCGGTATGGTGGACAGAGTTTAGCTGGCCCGGTGTAGATTTCTTCAAAGACCCCAGCTGCTCACCACTAAAGCCAAGATGAAGTGTCAAAGCTGTTTAAGATAGAGATCAGTTTTAATGAATGCGACCTCGGCCTTCCAAGGTGTTCAGGCCTGGGAACACTTAAAGTACATCTGTTATTATTTTGGTTGTGCTGAATTTCTTATTTTATATGGTTTCATTTTAAGGGGGCTGTGGGAGGCAGTATGGACGTAAGCTCTTGTCACCATATCACACTTGCATTTTTTAGGATTATATTTATTTCTCTAGTTCTTACTGATTGGGGTTTCTTATGTCTATAAACCTGCCTTCTAGTAGTAATGTCCCACTGCAATTTTAGTCTAGAATTTGCAACCTTGCCCTCGGTGATAAGCCTAATGCCAGATTATCTCTCTGGATTAATTAGTATTATAGTCATAGTCATCAAGCCTATAATTTTTAAAAGAATCTATTATCTACATGCTGTTTTGCATTTGTTTCTTTGTAAAGAAACTTTTTCAGAAGATCTGTCCTACATCTGGGAACTTACAGTTTGAAAGTTAGAGAAGGAAACAGAATCATATACATATTAAGTAGATGTGTAATGCCACATAAAAGGTGGAGAGTAAGTCAAGTTTGAAAGTGCGGGAAGTGATGATACTTTTCTCCCCTGTCTGCTCATCCACTTGACCTTCTCTCTGCACACCAGCCCATCCATCTGTCCATCCATCCATCCATCCATCCATCCATCCATCCATCCATCCACCCGTCTGTACGTTCATATAAATAAGCCCACAGGATAGAAAATGGTTGGTAATTATAAAGCAAGCCTTCACATAGCCTCAGATGTTGACCTGATTTGGAAACATCTTTACTGAAACGGTTTAAATATCTCGGTAACAGTCACTAGATGGGTTCCCTTACTAGCTAGTGCATGATGAAGCCAGATTAACTAATTGAAGAATTAGTCAAGAAAACAAAATAGCATAACTATACTGTTAACTTAGGTAAAATTACGGGTCCAAAATTCATATTTATTGGTTTAACCTCACCAAATTAGGAAACTCCTTAGCCTAGTTTAGTCATGGAATTAACCCTCCTTTTGATTTGACCAAGGCTATGCTTCTTGGGTGGTCTGATTTTCTGCTCAAGTTCTTTTTTCCCAGTGGGACATTAGTTTCTTGTTTCAATAATCTTTAATTTCTTCATGTTCACTTGATTCCAAATCTTTATCCAGTGCCTGCCTTTGGAAATGGCTCTTTTGTCTAACTTGGGTAGTAAATACCAGATGCCGTTTATGCATTAGCAAGCAGCAGTGTCTTAGCTGTCTGCTTTCTGTGATGGGATTGGTAGGCCTGACCTCACTATATTGACCCTTTGTGCTTTCCATTCTGGGAGGCAGGGAAAGGACTGTATTTCTCTGTTCTCATTTACTCTTTGATTTCAAGCATCACTTCCTGAGAGGGATCTGAACTTAGGAGGGATCCTCCGTCTGATAAAACCCCAATACTAGTGCACCCGCCGTGGGGTGCTGTTAGGGTTAGGGTTAGGCGTACACACGTAAAGAACTTAGATGGTCACTGTTTCCGCCTCTGTTTTTTGAGCTAGGTGGCTTAGACCGTACTCACTTGAAGAGCTCTCGGTTTAATGACTATCTCGGGAAGTTCTTGCTTCAGTTTGGATTTGGGATGTACCCAAAGATCTGTGCTTGGTGTTTAGTCCCCAGCTTGGGGCTGCTAAGAGGTGGTGAAGACCCGGAGGCAAGACCTAGCAGGAAGTTTCTGGCAGGCCCTTGAAGGGGGCTGGGGACCTTGTTCTGTCCCTCAGCCTTTGTGTTATCCCAGCTCTGCTCTGTGACATGCTTCCTGTTACAATGCATTGTATCATTACTGCCCCAAAGCAGCAGAATATTGAACTATGGACTGAAACCTCCCACATAAGTCACTCAGTTCTGCTGAACATCCACCCTCCTTTAGTTTTTGTTGACACTTTACTTTCTGGACCTGTGTTCCATCTCTGTTGGTCAGTTCCTGCCCTTGGGATAGGCTGGTCCAAGACCATCCGTGATCAGTGAGCAGTCTACATCATTTAGCTCCCAGCTAAACAGGCTTTTCTTTTGATTTTTTGTTGTTTAGAGATTTCCCTTATAGCTCAAAATCCTTTGAGATTAATAATGGACACAGACGAAGCTCTCATTTAATCTTTAATGGAGTGTCTTGGTTACTCTTCTCTCTTTGTTGAGACAAAATACCTGATGGCTAAAATGAAGGAAGGAAAGGTTTATTTAGCTTACAGTTTTCAAAGGTTTTACTCCATACACAGCTGGCTCCAAGGAAGGGTGGTGTGGCAGAGGGTCAGCCATTCATGGTGGTCACAAAAGACAAAAGCAAAAGGGCAGAAGGGGAAAGCAAACCTCCTTCCCTCCCTCACATTGTGCGCTGGTTACCCGCCCCTGGGCGGGCGCAGCACTCACACCGCCAATCCCAGCGCTAACAGAGAACCCGTCATGAACGCTAGACTCAGCTGTGTCCATGACCGCATGAATTTGGGGGTGGGGACATTTAAACAAAGCACGAGATGGAGGGACAAATGTTTCTTTAGGTACTGGAACTGGAACTGAACCCTGATTTCTGCAGGTATGTTATGCACGGTAGTTTGATTTTGCTTAGAGATATGTCTCCAGATGTTCTTACTGACTAATGTAAATAAACAAATGCATGGTCATAATAGTCCTATTTCCTTATTTGAAAATTGATAGCTGAACAAGTGCTGTAGGTAAAAAGCAAGCACACAAACCAGCGTAAACTCTATTCCAGCTGGAGTGGGACTCAAGGAAAATTTCTCTAATTTCCCAGACCTTTTTTCCCATACGGAAATGAAGATGATAGCACTTTCTACTTTTTAATGAGGTGGGGTTTTTTTTTGTTTTTTTTTTTAGAAAACCACTTTTATTCTACTGAACAATATATATCCACTCTTAATTTTATTATTTGCTAAAAAATGCAATTATACTTTTCTCTGGGATTGGTAAAAATATAAATGCTATATATGCATTATTTATTTATGTTTTTGAAAGTGGTTGTTTATTTGCCATGTGTATGCTATCTAGGCTAAAATCTGCATTTAAAAATATCTGACTTCCATTTAAAAAATTTTGAATGAGCTTAAGCTATTTTATTTAGAACTAAATGCCTACGTGTAAAATGCTGTGCTAGTCTCTAAATGTGCACCTTCTAAAATTCTTCAAGAAAGGGTGACTGTATTCAAATTCAAACATAAAATAGAGCCCCAGTGAACCAATATAACCCCTTAATGCAAACTATTACTTCCTGTCATACTGTGTGCTGATGCATTATTGTTACTTAAATGTCAATATTGAAAAGTTTTAGTCTTTTAAAATCCTGTAAGACAGGCCTCCATTTATTTGCCTCTAGCAAAAGGTTTCCTGAGTGAAAAAGTATATTTCTCTTCATTTCCAAATAATTAAGTTTTAAAAATAAAGCTTTCAGTAGCAGAAAGTTTCAGAGGCATCTTTACAACTCAGATTCCCGGTTAATACAGAACCCTGGTGTGTGTATAGTTTGCAGTTGACGGTATTGCTTCACTGTTTATTCCTAAAGGCCCTGAATAGGTGAATATTTCATTCTTACTTCGTGGGTGAAGATCCTGAGATTTGTATAAAATTATTCAGGGTCACGCAGCTCAGCTGAGGGAAGCCAGGACTAGCCTTAAACGGCTACTTTCAGTTCCAACAGTGCTCTTACAGCCTCAGAGAGAAACAATTCATGAAATTTCTCTGCAACCCATTCTATAGAACTGTGCACAGTCAGCCTGAGTTGCTTTAACTTAGGCAGAGGCCAGTCCGTTCTAGCAATCTTTCCAAGGCCTGCGTCAGATTCTGGAAGGCTGCTGTCTGGCCGCTTCTATTAAGGCTTTAGTTTTGGCCACTCTTTATAGAAGCTTAAGACACTGAATTACGTATTTTAGTGTTACAGGAAAACGTTTGTTCCGGAGGATCTGTTCATTTTAACAACTAAGGATTAGAGTGTGGTAATTTATGTTTTGCTGCTTAGAAAGTTTATTTTCTGTTCTGGTTTACTCCCTCTTACAGCTCAGCACCTGAGGGCTCGGGAGAGCTGTGAGGAGGCCGGGAAGCTTTGCAAGGTTTGGTTTGGCTCTTGCTGCCGAGACATTGTGCTGACTGCAGCAAGCACATCATTTGCGGCAGATTTAATGCAGTTATTTTCTGGTCATAAAGAGCTAAAGGCTTTTGAATCTGTGATTATTTTTATTAGATTCATATTTTATTTTATTTTATTCAGTCAGAATCCTTAGCAGGCATCATTATGGCTCATATTAAGAACATCCTTTTATTAAATTTTCACACACAAACTTTTGGAAAGACTATGAATCAGGGCATATAACTTCCAGGAGAAGATTTTGAAGTCTTCAATGCTTATGTTTCCTCATAGGTGCATAAGAGTCCAAAATAACTATTTCTTTTCTGTGTGTATGACCAGTGTGAAGAGGATGTGCTGACACTAGAGTGTAACTGCTGCTCTCCAGTCTGCCCAGAATGTGGTCAGCCAGCCTCCTTTAGATTTCCAGTGCCACGGCCTGTGCGTTTTATTCCTGAATGGGCCAGCCTTTGTCTTTGTTGAAATATGCGATTCATTTTTCATTACATATTTGAATATGCTTATTTTTCAGATTATTGTCTTCATTCATATGATTTAAAAATACCTTTTCCGCCCACGTACACCCTCTGTGTCCCTCTTCCGCCCTCTCCTTTGGGCTTTTCCATGAGGAATCGATGGGGTTTTCCGGGCACCAGCTGCAGGGCTCACCTCACCTCGAAACCACGGGGCAGAAGCCCACCAAGCGCTTGCCTTGAGAATCGCTTTGATACTGTCAGATGCCGCTGGGGCTGGATAACAGTGCTTTGCAATTACTGTTTCTCATCAGCCTGACCACCCCACGCCATTAAGCCACTGTAATAGTCCTGCTAATTTGATTTCCTGCACATAAACAACCTTGCTGTTCTTTGAAGTTCTCAAGATAGGTATGAGGAGTTTCAAATTGCAATAATTCAACTCCAAGCATAAGGCTAATTCATCTCTCTTTCTCTCTTTCTTTAATAAATCAGTAAAACAGAAGTTAATTAAAGTATAAACAATGGGCAGCATTGTGGCTGAGAGTCTCAGAAAAGGAACCTTTGAAATTCTTTGTGTAATGGATATTACCTGATTATACCCAGAGCGGGGTGGGGCTTCGGGGAGGATCAGGTTTCTGAGTTCTTTCTTCTCTTTCCCTTAATTTAAAAAAAGAAAGAAAGAAAGAGAGAAAGAATAGAAAAGACAACAATAATGACAACAGCAAGAACTGCTTTTATTTTTAACTCACAGAGTTGCTGGGAGACAGCTTCCTAACCCTAAGCTGCTCCAGCCGGGACCCTGCGTGGGCTGGCCCTGTGGGGTTAGGTGGGGGTGGTGGGAGGAAGGGTGGTTCCACGGCAGCCGGTAGACAGGATGTCACTGCAGTGCCAGTGACACCAAGCGGGGTGGTGCGAAGGACGGGGCTCCCTCAACTCTGACACCAGGCAGCCAGCACCCAGACAGGAACATTCCCCTCCTCCAACGCCCACGTCCAGACAGAAGGGCAGGAAAGGGAAGGCCTGGCCAGAGTAACCCAAATGCCAGGCGTTCCGGGAGAATCCAAAGAGGAGATGTGAGGGAGGTGAGGGCCAGGCAGCCCCCCGGGAGTGGGGATTCAGCGGATCACTCTGCAGACAGAAGTAGATCTGTCTACACCGGGTCTGGTCATTGGATAATGGCTTTTTAAAAATAGGTCAGGTGATACAAGGAGGTGAGTTATTTTATTTAGGCAGAGTCCAAGGAAAAGCAGCTCTGACACGGTGTCTCTCACCACGTTACATGCACTGGGCAATGGTGCCACGCACGGACCCTCGGCGGCGGCACAGATCGCCTAGTGGCTGTGTCTGGGTGTCCACGTGAGTGTGCGCACACGTGTGTACTCTATGCACCCTTGTACGCGTGTGTACACGTGTGCTGTGTGCACGTGTTCCTGAGTGGATGTACCTACTAGTAGTGCTGAAGGCCAAGAGCAGAAAGGAGGCTGTGTAGGAGAGAGGAGCTGGGGAGTGGCCCCCGGGAAGAGTCCAGGAGCTGGGGAGTGGTCCCCGGGAAGAGTCCAGGAGCTGGGGAGTGGTCCCCGGGAAGTGTCCAGGAGCTGGGGAGTGGTCCCCGGGAAGAGTCCAGGAGCTGGGAAATGGTCCCCAGGAAGTGTCCAGAGGTCCCGAAGTGTCGCCTGCCCTGCAAAACAATCTGTTTCAGTGTGTTCACTTTCCCTGTCAGAATTTCTATTATCAACAATCTGCAAGATGTTCTTTTACCGGGTTGGCACTCCTCATAAGAGGCAGTTAGCTCCTCTCTTAGAATCAGTTAGTGAATGAAAAGTTTTCTACACCAAGGTAAGTTACTTAATGGAGAAAACAAAGGAGCAGAGTTTTTAAAGCACAGAGGGGCAAGAAGGATGTGTTTTGGGCAAAATAAGGAGCTAAATCTATAATAAATAAGAGCCACAAAGAAGGAGTCAGAGGAAACACATCATTTATTTACTGGTTTTGTCCAAGGGTGACCCTGGATACTGAACAGCTGAGCTGCGGGAGTGTTCCAGGGTGACAGCTAACACACACAGTGACCGTGGGCCTTGGGGCCCGGAAGGGGGCTGTCCCAGGGGTGTGCTGACTCCCTGGGCAGAAGCCGGGGATATGACAGAGCTGCCAGGGTCCTCTTCAGAGCTGCGAAGGCAGCCAGGCAGCCAAGCCTCCCCCAGCGGTGGATGGCTGATCGCTGTATCACAGCCTGCCATCAGCTCTGTCCCATAAAGGCTCTCCTACAAAGCAGCAGGCCCTGGGCCTTGAGGGCACCCACCACTCTCAAACAGAAGCCACCCACTGGTGGGGATTTTGTGTCCTCCAGGAGAAAGATTCGTGCCTTTTTGGATGCAATGTAACTTCTATGATGCTCCAAATTTTATGAACTTATTTGTAGATATGACAGTTTTCTTATAAGCATATGGGTGTATTGTTTTTTTTTTTTTTAAGACTTAGCCACTGAAGTTACTGCAGGTTGAAGGAGATAGTGTCACATTTAACAAAGGCTTACAATTGTCTCAAGTATGTTACAAGTAGTATTTTACCTAATTTAATTATGCCAGTAATTCCATCTGGTATTATCAGTCTCATTATGTGGAAGATGAAAATAAATTTCAGAGCCAGTAAGTATTAAAGCCAGAATCCAATATAGGTTTGCTAGACTGGCTGGCCAGTGATTTTCCCACTGTGCTGTGTTCCTGTCTGAAAACTAACTTGCCTAACCCAGGTGCAGACATTTCTAGTCTAGGTGCCAGCCACACCTCCAAAATCATGGGTCTCTGCAGGCAGTCCGTGTAAGCAGGGACATTCTTTTCACTCACCCTTCTTTGATCTGCAAACCGAGAATCGAGATTGCCTTGGACTCACAGGGAAGAGTGGAGACATAGCTGACAAGTGTCTCTCTGAGGCCATTGACACAAATGGTCCATTCACAACCAGGAACCTCAACCAAACTTGTGGATTCACTTGTTCCTGCTTGGCTTGTACAAGCCCTGTGGACTCTGATCCTGGGATGCCTTGGTCAGCCCGAGGCATGTTCACAGAGCAGATGACCTGTGCTTCGGTTTTATCTCATGCAGATTAAACCCTCAAGAGCTTTTCTGCACCAGGGAAACATTGTCAGTAGGCTCAGAAGCCAGGCTGATCTGGCCTCTGCAGCTACAGTGACATTGCCCCGGTGGCTGAGCACGTGGCCTACGCTAGCGAAGAAGCCCACAGTTTTGCTCTTCAGAGAGTTAAACTTCTAGCAGAAGGGACAAGAGGTAATCAAGTGACTAAAGGAATAAACAATGAAAAGACACCAGAGTTTTGAGGAAAAAGGAATTTGGATGTACACATGTTAGGCAGAGCAGTCCCGGAGGCTTGGTGGAGACACATCTGCAGGAAGCTTGTCTGCCTGCACTCCGGAGCTCTGCCATTCACTTGCTGTGTGACTTTCGGTAAGTTTTTAGTGTCTGTGTGCCTCAGTTTCCTCATCTATGAAATGGGAATAGTGATAACACCTGATCTATAGCGTTGCTTTAAGAAATGAAGGTGTGAACAGATGAAGTTGTATGAGTAGGGTGCAGCACACAACAAGTGCTACAGACACGTTTGCTTTAGCAGACAGACAGACAAAGGAGGAAAGGAAGATGTCTTAGTTACTTTTCTCACTGCTGAGACAAAATACCTGGCACTCAAATTTAAAGGAGGAGAGAGAGGTTTGTTGAGCTCACAGTTTGTAGGGGTTCAGTCCATAGTCAGTGGCTTGAAGGCAGAGTGGTGTGGCGGGGGGTGGTGGTCTCAGAGCAGAAGCAGCAGCAGCAGCGACCAGCAGCAAGCAGGCCACCAGGACAGGCCTTTCTGTCCTTTGTGTCTTATCCAGGCTCGCTGCCCTTAGGTTGCATCACACCCAGAACCCTAGCATCGCACCACGGAATCAAGCCCAGTATCGCAGTTTTTATCCCAGCAGCAAAAGCCTCATATTCAGTTACCTCCCAAAAGCCCTACGCATGACCTCATGAGGCTTTGGGGGGACACCTAGACATAAGCCATAAGGGAAGACTTCACCAGTGCAGAGAGGAGGCCAGGAGTTGTTCTTGAGGTGGAAGCTGGTACTACTTGGAAAGGTTTCCCATATAAGAGGGTTTTTTAAAATAGCTCTTTAAAATGCACCCATTTAGATCTTTTATTATATTAAAAACAATCGCAATTTAAAAAACAAGTTTTCCTACATGTAGGAGCCGCCTCTAGCCGGTACAAAATGCTGGAGGGTGGAAACTCACTCACTGTTTCCGAGGGCTCAGTCCCAAGTCGGCTGGGTCCAAGGCACAAAGGGATGACGGCAGCTCGTACACACGTCCTGGCAGCCAGGAAACAGAGAGAAGAGAGGAGCCATGGGTAAAGTACACATCCTGGGCTCATTCCCAGCGCCTCATCTCTGTCAGCCAGGCACTCCTAACAGTACAGTCGCCGATAGCCTCCTCGGGGGACTAAGCCGCTGAGAGTGCAGTGCTCCTGCGATCCTGTCACCTTGGAGAAACCCCACCTCTGGACACAGGAGACTCTTAAGGGGCATCTCCCATAACACTGTCTAGATAACAACCTCATGAATCATTGTAAGTTGTTTCTTGTTCTCTCGATGTTAAAGTTGGCTCTGGCACAATGAGAAAGGCTTGGGTGTCTGTTGGTTCCCAGAGTAAACAGCCCCAGGCTTTGAGAGCTAATTATCTTACTTTTAGGTTTTTCTCTGTTCACATGGTCAAATTCTATATTATTATTATTATTTTGTAGTAGGAATCGAACTCATGACCTTGAGTTTGCCAGGCAGGCACTCTGTGCTGCAGAGCTGCATTCCTGGCCTGCCTGAGATCTGTCCTCACCTTCTCTGTCCTGTCCTCTGAGGGGAGGGAGGCATGTCACATCACACCACCCTGGCTGAGGTCACAAGCAACCTGTGGAGCCAGGCAGCGGGCGGCTGTGGGGCACCAGGCCAGGTCTGCTTAGTTCCTCTCACTAAAAGCCACTGAGCGGTTCTTTGGGTCCTCTCTTACGTTCTTATCCACCCGTGATACAGGCTGCCTGGTAATTAGAACACCACTGTGTAAACCCACTGTGTTTTGGAAGGTACAGGACTGTGGTGGGCTTGGTCACCCCTCTCCCTGAATAGGCAGAGCCTGAGGTGGCACAGTTGCATTTCCCTTTGAGACTCAAAGAATGTGAGAGCCAAACGTAACTGAGAGGTATCTAATAACATAACTTTTATCCCCTTTTGAGAAATCTGAGGTTGAAAGGTGGCAGGCAGGTGACTTATTTAAGGTCATGTAGGATCAAAGAGCCAGCATGACATAAACTTCAATTTTTGGGCTTTTCAGCCTTGTTGAAACTGCTTGGTCAGCAATCTCTGTAAGAGTTGGATCTCAAAACCTTTTGCCTTCTCAGAAGAATGAGACTGGATCCCCTGAGCCACCAGGGCTGTCCCCACAGCTTCTAGGCCACCTCCTCCATCCTACCTTCCCAGTGTCTGAAGCAGAAGATAAAACAAAAGAAGGAAAAACAGTCTGCGGGTTTGGAGTTTAAATAAACAGGGAGGTTAACCAAAAAGCTGGTTTCAATAGATCAGAGGCAAAAGGGATTCCTGCAGCTGGAGGCAATTAAATAAAACTAAAAAAAGATTCTCACACTCAGATGGCTAGACAAGTTCTAGAGACTGAGAATTTTGTTGAAGCAAACCTTCCTGTTAGCCTAAAACAGGGAGAATCAGAGCTTTTAGAATGAGAGTTTGTTTTTTCTGGTTTCCTCTTCAGTTATTCAAATGAGGGTAGTTCTCAGAGGAGATACTAATTCCCTTAACCAGATGATGGCAAACCCCAGGAAAACAAGGTTAGGACTCTGAGATTAGGGGAATGCTATAAATACAAACCACTGGCTTCCAAAAATCATGAACGAAGAAGAGACTTGATGCGCAGTGTGTTCAAATTCTCACCACATAAATACAGCACCTTGGGTGATGTTAAGCTACCAACATCATTTTGTGAAGTTGAGTCGTTCTAGAGGTCAGCTCAGAACTCCAATGCTGACCATCCAGAAGGGATGGGAAACGCTTGTGTCACTGTGGTGAGGGAAAATTGAATATAACTAAAATTGAATATGAATAAAATTGAATATAGCTATATATAACGTGACTGAAATCCATCATCTATCATCTCACATCCATCACCCATCCATCCGTTTGGCTAGACTTCGTCCACTAACCAGCCATCCGGTCACTGTCCACCAGCCTCCCTCCTCCACTTGCCCCTCTCCATCCCTTCTTCTCCTGCCTACATACCAGCCTCACTGTCCTGAGTTGTAAAATTAAGCACAGAACCAGGTAATCGAGTGCTTTCTAATGTTTTGGATCCTTGTTATGATATTTTATTTCACAGAAACACTTGGTTCAGGGTTGAAGAGAGGAAATTCAGTGTGTTTCTAATGGTTTCCGTAAGCTGCTCTTTCTCCGCGGCACTGCTTGCCTCTCCAAGCCTTAGATGCTCCTGTGACATGTTTTCTGGAACGTGGGCTTCCTGCGGGTGGGGCTTTGTTTGGTGGCTGCTGTACTCTAGCATCTTGGGGGAGGCAGGGTAGGAGACCACTAGGATGTGTCCAGTGAATGACTTCCTTCTGTATGGAAGGAAATTGGAGCCTTGAGAAATGAAGTGATTTTCTTAAAGTCACACAGCAAAACTGAATACAGAACCCAAGTCTTACAATTCAGTTTTTCTTTCCCTTCACTATCTTTGTTTCATCGCACAAAGTCTAAGGCCCTTGAAGAGGTGCGCATATGTTTGTTTCCGGATTTCAGACTGCAGTTCGCGGAGCTTCTGTGAAACAGCTGAACAGCTGCCTGCTCTGCTCCGCCTGCTCTCACAGTCTGACTTCACCGCCCTTCACCTCTGACTGTGTCGGTAGAAGGCAGCAGCTCCGAGCTGCTCTCCGTGTTCCGAAGAGTCTCTGGTCTGTGCACATCTCGGTAGGAGGGGAACCCTGGAGGCGTTTTCCCGTCCCCTCCTTGCAGGACCACTCTCCTTAGGCTTCATTTCACTAGGACACTGGCTTTTTGTTCTAGACTCCAGTTCACTTCGGCAAATATTGGCACCAGGCATCTCTTCAGGCACTGGAGACAAAACAATGAGTGACATAATGTCCCTAATCCTTAGGAGATAGTCTGCTGGGAGACCAAAAGATCTTCAGAAAACAGTATCAACATAGCAGAGGCGAGTGTGCTGGCGAAGGGGCAGAGCTGGGTGCAGGACTCAGCACAGGCAGAGGCGGGTGGAGTGTTGGTGAAGAGGTGAATTTCAGCGCTCACTTAACCCATCTGCTTTATTATCTCCGAAATGAAAGGTTTTTGTAAAAAATGCAGGTCTACCCAGGAGCACAAGGTTCCACTAACGCGAACGAGCAAGGCCCCTTGGTTCTCCTTCCAGACTGTGGCCAGGTGGTAGACCCGATAGCCAATAAGCCCAAGTGCCGCTTACCGGCAAAGAGGCTGAATTTGGGGTTATGTCAAGAAAGGGTTCCTTAATTTAAACCACCAATGACCCCTTATTTGCATACTTCATGGAAAATGGCAGTGACCTATTAAAACATCCCAACGAGATAAAAAAGATTGCTAGATGAAAATCCAAGTGACTGAATCATCAACACTACTCAGTCACAATTTTAAGTACCTTAAATACGGGGCTGTTATAAAAAGCCACTGGTTATATAAATTATCGAGGATCTACAGGTCCAGGGCTTGAAATAAATGAAGTCTAGTTTAAAAGAAACCTTGCCGTGGGTCAGTGCAGCTTTTAATTAGATGTTAGAGTCAAGCATGAAACATCTTGAGAAACCTGTCACTACCTGGCTTCCTCTCTCGATGGGGTGTAGTCCTTTGAACTACAAGGGGAATCCACAAACAAGTCCAGAGGCTGGAGCCATAAGTCATCTCAGGTAATGGTGCAGCTGGGTGGAAGTCATCCTACCTGGTGGGTGTTAAATTGAAAGGGAACACATCAACATTTGCTTATCTACTTAATGCATGTTATCATGTGGAAAAGTAAATCAATAACAGCCAAGATCAAACATACCAATCTCCTTTTGAACACACAACGCCCTCATTGGTATAAATCTTAGCCACCTGATGTGGCCCACTGGGCTCACGCCTCCGTCTTGGGGGCTGGCGCCAGTCTCTGCCCCACCTTCAGGAGGAGGGGGGCTGACTGTGGCCAGCACAGCTCTAGTTCCAGTGGCTCCGGCTCCTTAACGAATGTGCTCACGGGAACCAGGCAGAGGGGTTCTGTCAGGTGCTTGGTGCCTGCCCACCTCTTTCCTCCCCAGCTGCCCAGCTCATTTCACAGGAAGGCTGCAAGCGGCCTAACACTGACCCCAGAGGAGCAGCAGATTGCCATCTGCTTAACTGGGCTCTTCTGTCTTATTCCCACACCTCCAGCTCCACATGGTTTCCCCCAGCACTCCTTTCTGTGTGAAGCTACCAACAGTTTTAAAGAGAGGGTTTCAGAGTTGCTGGGTGAGTTTCCAACTCCCACAGTGGTCTAACTTCCTGCTCCGGCCCAGCTCTCTCCCTTGTGCCCCCGCCCAGGGAGGTGGCGCCAGGCCAGCGGAGGGCCCCTCTCACCTTATGAACTAAGCTGGGCAGTTTCCTTGCTTTTCTGCTGCCCACGGACACCGCAGCTGCCCCCCACCTCCTCACTGGCTCCTGCTGTGAACTGTGCTCCTCTGCTCTGCAGAGGCTGCCTCTGCTCTCCCCTTTGGTTACCAGGTTTTGCCTCCCTCAGGGGTCCTTAGAATCCCTCTGGGCACCATTCATGGCTTTGTGCTCTACAGCTCTGCTTACTGAGCTAGGAGCTGGCTTTGTCACTAGGTCCTGGGTAGGTATTTGAAGCAATTTTCTCTCTTTCTTTTTTTAATCAGTGTTGGCAAATTATGTAGCCTTTATCTCTCAGGGTTTTAACAAACACTGAGCTTGAATTATTAACTGTGGCCACCTAAGTTGCTTTTATCTTTGAATACAAGAAACTTAATACACTTCAGAAAATGAAAAGCAAGTTTGGGGTTTTCAGTGTTTCTGAGACAAGTTCTCAAGAGAAAGTAGGTATATCTGTTTTTATGTGTGTATATGCATATGGGTGTGTATGCACATGCATGTGTGTGTGCATGTGGGTGTGTGTATACATATATGTGTGCAAGCATGTGCATATGTGAGTAAGTGTGTGTGTAAGACTGCTTCTGGTTTGCCACATCTATGATTCCAATTCCTTGTATTGTTTTGGTTTTTTTGGTACCTGGGATTGAAGTTACCACCTCACGCTTGCCAGGCAGGTGCTTACCCCACCGAGCTACCTCCCTGGCCCCAGTTCCTCCTATTTTTGTGACTCTCATGTCACTTCACTGTGGGTGGAGGCTTGTAATGTTTCATCTCTCCAAGTCCCTGAGCCAACAAGGGTGAGGTGTCCCAATCTGGAGCTTTGAGCCTGTGACACTAATACCAGGACCCTCTGAATGTTGCCAGGGGACCAAGGACAGTGTGGTGGCCAGCTCCAGTGGGCCACCAAGGAGGGTGGCAGCGGGAGGAGAGCAGGCGTGGCGTGTGAGGCCGCCAGCCGAGCCATGCGCTGCGGGGACTTCCGGGACACCCCGTCCCTGGTCATGGAGCGGGGCGCCTTGTGCAGAGCCGGCATCCCGGGTCCTCAGGGCCCCCAGGGCCCCCAGGTGGCCCCACCCGCCACGTGTTCTCTCGAGGGCCCTGACTGACACCACAGGCCAGCTGGGCAGGAGCAGCATGCCAGCGCTAGGCCCTTGGGGCGTCAGGGCCTCGCCGACTCCTGCTCAGGGTGGCCCCTCCCGCAGCGCCCTGCAGGCCCCAGGGCCGGCGCTGTGGCCTCCAGCAGCTGGACTCGGGTGCCTCTCTGGTTATTCCCGGGTCTTCTCCTTGGGGAGTTCTTTGGCCCGTGTCAGATATATACATATATGGTTCTATATACAATGTACACTTATAAGAAAGCCACTGGCTTAAATGACGGTCACACCCAAGTCGGTCTTGAGCTGGGAGCCATCTCTGGAAGCACCTGTACCCCCAGGCAGACCTGCGAGCTGCAGAGCTGCTGGTAACGGGTCTGTTTCTTCAGTAAAATACAGTGAAATGGGCAGCAGCTGATGTGGGGTATGGGGACATGTAAAGAGAGGCTTTGTCTGTGATAGCTTTTTGGCGTTGTGACCAAACCTCTCAGAAACCAACCACCTTAGAGATGAAAACCTTCGGCTCAGTGCATTAGAGGCTTCAGTTCATGGTTGGTCCCTCCGTGATTTCAGAGGAGGATGAGGCAGGAGAGCGGCAGGCGGAGCTGCTCACGTGTGCGCAGGAAGCAGACGGAGAAGGGAGCAGCCAGGGGGAAGGGGCGCGGGCCAGGGTCCCTCTGCACACCGTTTCCAGCACCTCCCAAGAAAGCCTTTGAATTACGATCCCGCCAGTGGCTTAGTCCATTGTGGAGTTAGAGCTGTACCTGATACACCGTCACAGTTTCGGTAGCAGGTTAGCAAGGCTCCCGCGTACTGTGCAACACCACACGTGTGCACTGCACCAAGTGGTGAGCCTGTGGACCTCGATGCAGGCATTGCCTTGGTGGTTGTTTGCTGTACAGTTTGCACAGCACTACTTTTTAACATCTATAACTTGCCTGGAGTAGAGGTCGTAGATTTTAGGTCACCTTCTAACGAAACACACAGCCCATGGCAACACTTGTCATTGGCTATTATCTCTCCGCCTCAAACTGATGTCCAAGTTGACCAATCCACTGATTATCTGCAAGCTCCAAGGTGACCCTGACTGACAAGGCCACCTATGTCCTGGGCATATTTCAGCTGCCCCTTGATGCAATTTGAATGTATCTGTCCAAAATTCACTCATGCCCCAGTCATATGCTGAATGCACTTGGGTGAGGTGATTAGGGTTGGCTCCATAATGGAACAAGTGGCTTTATAAGAAGCAGGAGAGACCGAGCAGGGAGACCCTAGCCTGACGCTTGGCCAGGCCATTAGACCTCTTCAAGAGCTTGAGAGAGAAGCCTATGCTTTATAAATGTTCAGTGTCATGAAGACACCTCTGCAAGTTTCCTCTTGCCCCTTGGCCTTTGTGACAAGGAGGCCACTGTCTGCACAGGCTGTGTTGTTGTCATCTGCTTTCTGGTTGGACATAGATAAAGAGAATGTTGGCAGGTGACCAGGGCCCTGAGGAGAGAGCTGGAGCCTCCGTTTCTGCAGCCAGCTTCTGCCTAGCTGCAGCTCGGACAGGTGCGCTTTCAAGCGGTCACCATAGCTCCTCCAGGGTTTTGCCCCTTCTGGGACCACAGCTCTCTGAGATTCTAGCGGTGCGGCCTTCTCCCCCTCTTTTACAGGTGTAAGTGGCCACAGCTTTCTGTTGTCATTGTCCTGGGTCCTTCACTATTTTGTAACGCCCCTTGCACAATGATAAATATTGTTTTTCTAACGTTCTTCCCCCTTTGAGAGTGTTTGCTCTTGAACTGTAGCTGATACAATCTGCTGCTATGTTTTTTTTTTTTTTGGTTTCTCTTACACACTTGTGTCCTTGATGTCAGTCTCACCAAAATCAAAACCGGGATCATCATTTCCGTTTGGCCATCTGATTGTCTGTTTCCCGCAGAGCCAGCTCTACGCGGGTCCTTTCCCCACGCCTACTCACATCTGAAAACCTCCCTTTCCCCTGCTGAGTGTCTGCGTGCTCACTGTGAGCCACCCGCTGCATCTTAGTTCTAGTGTCTAAACCCAGGGAGCCGCAGGTTCTGTGCACCCCCTTTGTCTTCTCGCTAGCACTTAGAACTCTATTTGTTAAGGGCTCAGTGTATCTTCATGGCATTTGTTGACATTTAGGGCAGTATTGTCAAATATGCTTTATCTGCAGTCGCACGTTATGGTGGGGACTTGTCTGTTCTTTCATGTGTAAAAATATTGATTCAAATGAAATTGTACTATAGTACAATTATTTGCTTTTGTTTTCATTTGGCAATATATATTAGAGAGTTTTTCATGTCAGTATGAGATTTTTAATCTTTTTATTAATTCAGTAGCTTTTCTGAAGTACAGTAATATTTTATATACTTTAAAAAATGTATCGTTAGAGTTTTGTATTCAGCAAACACTGAAAATATTAGAGACTCCCACCCAGATTTTAAGTATAAATATTTTGCCACTCTTTATTCAGATTTTTAATGAAGAAAAGGTATTGAAAGCCCTATTTGTACCTTTCCTTTTCCTCTTTTCTTTCTTCCTCCCCACTTTTCTCTCCTTCCAGAAAGATTTGTTGTTGTGCAGTCAGGGTGCCCTTCTCACTGTACTGCTGAATAGAGCGTGACTTAAAGTTTAAAATAACTGATTATAAACTCCCTTAACATTTTAAACTTTGCAAATGGTTTTTTTTAAAAAACCTGCAGCTGCCGTGTGCTGCTTGGCTCCCTCCTGCCGGCTACACCGCGAATGCTCCTCGGCTGTGATGCCCCGGGCCGTGTGGCCTGCCTCAGAGCCTTCCACCTGTTGAGTGAAACCTCAACAAACTGTGAGCTGAAAAACCTTCCTTCCTTAAGGGGGAAAAAAAAAAAAAAAAGAAAAATTTACACAAGCTATTTAATCAGTTCCCATATACACTGAAACAGGGTTGTCCAGCTTTTAATGTTTTGGCATCACCAGCCTTTCTTTTCAAGGACACATTTACACACACAAGTGACCCAGGACACGTGACACTCTTCTAAGCCTTTTAATAGTGGGTTATATATGTCATGTCTCTGGGCACCTTCCCTCCTCAATGTTTCTTTTCATTTTGAAAACATAGGTATTATCAAATTTAGGAAAATTAGCATTTTTACAATATTGTTATATAGTTTTCAGTTTCTATACTAATTTTATCACTTGTTCCAACAATGTCTTTTACAAAAGCTTTTTTAAAATACACAATGGAGCCCAAATAATGTACTAGGTTTAATTGTTATGTTTCCTTATCTCCTTTATCTCAAATATTCCTCAGCTGCTTATTGTCCCTTATATCTTGCAATTTTAAATTTACATAGATCAGCTATTTTTATCAAGTGTCTTGAGGTAGAGATATCTTACCTTTTAGGATTATATTTAGTTTTGGGTTGTAGTGTCTTCTATTGTGATTCCTAATACAACACTTTAACAACTGATCAGTCATTCTGTCTTTGTATACCAACACTCTTTGATTTGAATTTTATTTCTTTTTGAGTTTTTTTACTTATTAATACATGTTTGCAGCACATGAATTTCACAGTCATCTAGGGGAACGGGTACAAGTATATAAAGTGGCTCGTTTCTGTTTTTCAATCATCTTTCTTCCCGTTTTCCCTTTTCGTTCTTGCAGATGTTATTAATCTTACGTTTATAGCATGTAATGTCCTCTTTACTCAGGTTATTAAGACCTCGTACCGGCTCGTCTTCACCCAGCCCATTTCCCCATCGCCGCCCCTTTCCCCTGCCCTTGATCCCATGGTCTGCTTTCCATCTGCAGATCTGTCCTCTTGTCTCCTTCATCTTTCCTCTATTTTTCTTAGTTCACACTTTGCCTTACTCAGAGGACAGATGTCATATGGCATTCAAGTTTGTTTCACTCAACATTATATTCTCCAGGTGCATCCATTTTCCTGCAAATGTCTCAAATTAGTCCTTCTTACAGTTGAATAGTATTTCATTACATATAGATCCTACACTTTGTTTATCCATCATCTGTTGATGGGTAGGCGAACTGCTTCAAGGATTGGGTATTATGAATTGTGCTGTTATGAACATTTGTATGCATGTATCACTGTAGTATGATGTCTTAAACTCTCTAGGGAAGACCTAGAAAAGGGGAAAACTGGATCATATGAAATTCCCAATTTATTTCTTTGAGAAATCTGCTTATTGATTTCTATAATGGTTGTACTGGTTTATATTCTCACCAACATTATGAGAGAGTTCCTTTTTTTACACAGCCACATCAGCACTTGTTAACTTTTGATTTCCTGATGATTGCTATCCTTTCTGGAGTAAGAAGCTTAGTGATTCTTTGATTTGCATTTGTCTAAAGGCCAGAGATGCTGGAAAATTTTTCATACATTCAGTGGCCATTTGTACTTCTTTCTTTGTGAAATGTCTGTTCACTTCACTTTGCCCATTTCTTAACTGTGTCTTTAATTTGAAGCTATCTTCTTGTGTTTAGTAATGGACTCACAGAGAAGTAAATTATGAAAACAATACCATTCAAGACATCAGCATAAATGAAAGACCTAGGAATTAACCAAGGAACCAAGGAACTGAAGACTTCTACAAATAAAACTACAGTACTTTAGAAAAGGAAACTGAAGAGGACCCAGAAAGTGGGAAGATGTCCCCTGTTCCTGGATCTGTGGAACCAGTATTGCCAAAATGGCCATATTTCCAAACCAACTCAGTGAAGTCCCAATCAATATACCAACAACATGCTTTATAGATTTGGAAAAAACAATCCTAAGATTGGTATTGAATAAAAAGAGATGTGGTACAGCAGACTAAATCTTAATCAACAAAAAAAGGCAGGAGGCCTTGTAATACCTGGCTTCAAGATACACTACAGAGCAATAGTAATAAAACAGCATGGCACTGGAGCAGAAACAGACACATGGACCAGTGGAACAAAGTAAGGGGTACAGAAATATCTCCAGATCAATTCAACTATTTGATCTTTGACAGAGAGATCAAAAGCATATGTCAGAGAAAAAGTAGCCTGTTCAATAAGTGTTGTCTGGAAAACTGGACCACTACTTGCAGAAGATTGAAGGCAGACCTATCTGTCTCATTGTGTACTAAATTAAAATCAAAGTGGATTAAAGATCTAAATATTCAAACAGAAACATTTAACCTCCTGGAAAATAAAATAGGTAAAACACTTGAAGCAATAGGCGTAGGAAAGAATTTTCTATGCAGAACCTCTGTTGCACAGAAAATCATAGCAAGAATCAACAAATGGGATTATATCAGACTAAAAATTTCTGTAAGGAAAACAGTCAATTAGTAGAGCAAAGGGACAACCTGCAGAATAGGAACAGAATTTTCCAGCTTCTCCTCAGGAGAATAATGTCTTCAATATAGAAATAAAAATGCATTATATTTATTAATGCTTTTTGACTAATTGAATTTATATCATTCTTCTTTTCCTCTATATTAGAACAAATATCCACACTCCCAATTCTTTTAGCCATTTCCTTTGACATATATATATATATATATATATATATATATATATATATATATAACTTGGTTTTAGTATCTTACTGTCCTGGTTCAAAAGTCTTGTCCTGCAATGGCAAACAAACACTGGAAATGTCACCCAGGATTTGGAGGCAGATTTATTTAACATTGGTGGGCACTGACCTCAGGAAAACAGTATCAGGCCAGGAAGGCTTAGGGGTGAGGCCCCTTTGGTTGTTTATTTACAATATGCAGCACAGTGAGCAGCCATTTCTAGGAGACAGAAGTAATGGGAGCTGTTACCTGGGCAACTAACAGACTGAGGTATAGGCCGGGGGCATTTGCTGCTCTGGTACCTCTTTAAAAACTGCCTTTACTTTAATCATTTGCAGGTGCATATACAGAATACAAAATTCACATTTCCAAACTTTTCCGCTGTGGCAGGAACACTCCCTCCTCTCTCACTCCTTAGTGAGAGATTAAATTCGTTAAGCAAGAAGGTCCCATTTGTCCCCTGGGTAGGCATGTAGCAGATGAGGACTCATCACAGTTATGGCTGGAGGCTCTTCTTCCATAGGTCAGGCCTCGAGAAAAGGATGGGAGGACCGGGCCACATGGCTCCCTGAGGGATGAGCAGGAACTTGAGGGTCACACTCATCGGGTCTAAAATCTAGATAGACATCAGTTACCCAGGTGGGTGACCAGGACCCTCTGACCCAGCCCTTCTTAATAAGGTCTTTGTTCTTTCCATGACACTTGCTACACGACCTGTTTCCCCATTAAATCCGTACTGCCCAAGAGGCCGTACATAAAATCTTCCTGGTCAGTGATACTTTTGAGCCGTGTTATACCCACCTCGTGATTTTGTGCACACCTTGTGATTTTGCTGTACAGACTTCCTCGGAGAAGTGGGCCCACTGACAACCCACTTTTGGGTCCCTTCCTCTCTCTCTGGGGACCTATCTCTAGATCTTTCTTACCCTCAAGCCCTATTGTTCCTTATAATTTCTTCTTCAATTTTGGGAAACACAGACTTATGTGCCTGATATCAGCAGGTCGGGCGTTGCGTTTCCTCCCACATCAGTGTGATTTTTTCGGTGTGGAGTTTTTGTTGCTATCCCACTCTAGGTAGGCTTTGTTTTCCTAAAGTTCTGTATGTGTCTATTGGTACAAAAGTCAGTACAATGAAAAGGGCATATTTTATCTTGCCAGTACCATAAACATAGTTTTATCATCTCAGTTTTATCAAAGGACTGAGATAGGATGGAAGAAATACAGCTAGCTATAAAGGAGATCAAGACATTGAGAATTTCAAAATTGTAGTTTTAAAGAAAAACTGTAGCTTCAGAACACAAGCCATGTTTATTCACTTTACTTTTCTTCCAAAACAACAAACCAAACAGCTACAGATGGATCTGTACACTTTTTCATCCGGAAATAACCTTTCCCTCCACGCAGAAAACAGCTACACTGAAAGACAGTATTGATATAGGGCAAAGAAACTCCCAACCTACTAGATGTCTGGTATGAGTTTGTGTTCTCTAAAATCACAGAATGAATTTTGGGAACAAAAGAGGTTAAAAGCAGAATATATTTCCTGAGAGAAAGAAAGCTTCTGTCTGAGAGAGTCAGAAGTGGTCCTGACTGGGTTACCAAAGACTCTGTCTTTTCTAGGGACTTTTCTAAAGCAGAACCACAAAGTGAGGCAGGTCTAAGGTGGGGAAAGCATGGGAACTCGCAAGATGGGCTTGAGGTGGGACAGAACTGTGCTCAACCAATAAGATTATAAATATAATTGTTCGGGTAAAATTTGTTAAATCGGGGACAAATGGGGGAAGTGAGTCACTTAGCAAGTGAGCATGAATGTGGAGAACCGCTGTGTCTTACGGGTTGGCTTAGTGACTCCTGGCTTTCTCAGGGTGATGGAGACCTATTTAGAATATCAGTCCCTGATGTTTATCCTTAGGATGTGGGTGTATTTGTTTGATCTTTTATCTTGAGGTCTGGTCCACAGCAGAGGTGTCTGTCTCCCCCTCAGTTTCAAGGTGTCTGGTCTTCTGCACTGGCTCCTTCCAGGGCCCAGTCACATCTGACTGCCTGTAATATTTCTACCTAACTCAGCTCCCTGGAACAGTATGTCTTACACATAACTCATGAATGGCTCACACTAAAACGTGGAAGACAGTGAGAGTAAAAATCCGAGATATCCCATACAGAAAACAGCCTTCAATGTGCGCCCTGCCCAGCTGCTTGGTGCCTCGTTTCTTTGAGCACCTGCACTCTGCTCTTGAGTCCTATATTTATTCCTAATAAAACCTTCTCGTGCCTCTTTTTACTGACATGCCCTGAAAATTCTTTCTTTGCCAGGAGAGTCAGTGGACCTGAGCACTTATTTTAATGAGGAGGGTTATGTTCCTTATTTCATCTTTGGGGACCCTCAGGCCCAGTCGGTGACAGGACCAGGCTGAGAACCATGGCTTTAGCAGATTAGAGCGCTGTAGGTTTCACAGCGATGTAGTTGGCTTTAAACACAAGCTCCTCCCCTCTGGCCTTAAACAGAAGCCCTGCAGAGCTCTCTAAGTGGCTGGTTGGGTAACTTTTCCCTGAAAGAGGAACAGCTGTGGCATCTTTGTAACTTTCCGCACACGGTTGGAAAGGGAAGTTCTATCGTGAATGTTGTGCTTACTCTGAAGGACGCGAGGGTCCTTCACCCTCCTCTACCAAATTTTTGGACTTAATAGTGTCATCAGACCTCAGACTTGATTTGATCAGGAAGGATTTGATGGAACGTGGCGTTTACTGAGCACGAACATCTAAGTTAATGAGGCTTTCAATATCGGGGAATTAGATTTAGAGGTTTGGCTTAAGACATGGTTAGATCATCTATTCATTCAGAAAATAGGTACTGTGCACCATAAATAAAAACGAACAGGACAGGTCCTGTGATCAGGTCACTTACAGTCCTTTAGATATTTCTATTAAATATCAACACAAGTGAAGTAAGGCTCTTCAGAAACTATTGTAGTCAATACAAGAAGGAGTGAACTTTCAGACAATGGTGTTCAATTCTACCTGAAAGCAGATGGGTCCAGGAAGATCTCTTAGAGGAGCTCATGGTTTGAGCAGGGCCTTAAAAGATGACTGCATATCCACCGGCAGGCTACCGCCACACGGCAGCCCCGTGAGGGGGTACAGGGGCGTCATACCAAGATGGCACAGGAGAGCTGTGACGTGGGCTGCGTAGGGAAGTGGAGAGACATGGAAAGCAGGTGAACTCGCGTGGGATTGACCATTCTGTAAGGAGTAGTTGCTCCTGAGAAGGGCAGGGGCCACCGCGATTTCCCAGGTGGGGCAGGGAGCCGTGAGGCTGTTCAGGGAAAGCTGCCGAGCAGGGAGTGTCCAGGCTTTGCTGAAATAACAGCTCAGGAAGTTGTGGGGGAGTAAAGAGAACAGCAGAGAGGTATAAAGTTGAGGGACATGCACTATTTTACTACACTGTGGGCGCTGAGTGTCCCTTGAAGTGCGTGTGCTAAGGGGCTGGTCCCCGTGCGGTGCAGTTGGAGCGTGCTGTGCACCTGCAGCAGCTGGAACCTTCCTGGGGCCCTGGCGACCCATCTTCCTCCTCTTTGGCCTCCTGGCTGTGAGGGAGCAGTTTGTTCAATACATGCTTTGGCCACCAGACACTGTACCTGCCAGAGGCACCAAGGAGCGAGTCCCCTAGTTTTGGACTGGAACCTCCAGAATAATAAGCCAAACTGACACTTGTGTCCTTATAAATTAATTTCCTAAGATATTGTGTTACACTCAAGCTGAGTTGGCTGACATTGTCATCCGAACGTTTCCCCATACCCATTGGTTTTTTGTGGCCTCCTCTGAGAAGTGTCTTTTATCCATTTGTAAATAATATTATTTGTGGTTTTGCTGTCGAGTGGTGTGAGTTGCTTCAATATTCTTGATATTAATCCCTTGTGGACGTGGAGTTTGCGCTGACTAATCTCATTCTGTAGAAAGAAGTGCTGGTGTTCTGTTGCACAGCAGACTGACTGCAGCAAGCAGTAATATGTCGTACATCTCAAAATAGTTGAGAGAGGACTTTGAATGTTCTCAGTGCAAAGAAAGAAGTGCTGGAAGTGATGGATGTGTTAACTATTTCAATCATTAAGCAAATTATACATGGATCAAGATTTCACCTTTCACACCATAAATATATGTAGTTGTTATTCATAAATAAAAAATAAACTTAAAAAAACTAAGAAATAGATAGACAAAGTTGTGTGGTCAGTGTGTTGTGTGACAAAATAGATTATCAGGGTAATTTGAATTACAAAGCCATTCATGCACAGCTAATTTTTTGACAGTATGTATATTGTTCTCTCTCTCTCTCTCTCTCTCTCTCTCTCTCTCTCTCTCTCATATCAGCTTTTGAGGCAGAGTCTCAGGCTGGCCTTGAACTCACACAATGTATTCCAGGTTGACCTCAAACTTCATGACAGTCCTCCTGTCTCAGCCTCCTGACTGCTAGGATTCCAGGCATGCACCACCAAGCCCAGTCCCTGTCTATGGCTTTTGACTTGCTGACAGTGTGAGTTGGAGCTGACCTGTTTGGCCTTTGTGCCTGGAATGCATTGGCTTCGGTCAGCATAAGTGCTAACATTGTTTCGGTGATTTCTCGTAGATGAAGAAAACAAAGGTACAGTTTAATATTCATGGGTTATGTACTATGTACAAAATTCTTAATATCTATCTCTGGTCTTTACACCGTTCTTTACAGCATATGCCCAGAAATGTAACCAGAGGCCTTAGGGTTTAGGGATTTCATTCCTTTAATTGTGCAGTACCAGAACCTATAATCACAAAATGTCCTCTAATTCACTGACTTAAGCATTTTACTGTGCAGCTGAAATTTAAGTTCCATTCACATAAAGCAAACATCCCCGAGAATGGCCCTCGGCTGCTATTTCCTGTATGTGCCTTTAACCTTTGACCCATACCCTCAGGCTTGCTGGATGATGTAAAGACGGAACAATTGATATGGCCTTCAATTTCTTGAAAGTACTCGGCCACAGAGGTAGTGGAACAGAGGCTCCCTGTGTGTCATTCTTTAGTTTTGATCCAGCTCGTTGATCTTGGTCATTTCATATGATGCAGTAAGGCTAAGGGTTTAAGGACTTGAACAACTCGGACCACAAATTAGTAGAATCTTGTAATTTTCATTGCAACACGATATGACACATGTGAACACACTTTTTTTTCACTGTGTGTAGAAGCAGCCAGGCATTTCCAGACCCCTGTGCTTGTTTCTGCATGGTAGGCTCTGTTCTGAGGTATGAATAGGTGCCTCAAGTCCTACACAAGAATTTCAATATCTAAATATTTTTAAAAAATCTATCTTCTTCACATTAGATAATTAGATAACGGTATTAGAAACCACTGATGCTCCCCATACGCTGATGCTCTTATTAGGTGTTTAACTCCTCTGTTAGAAGTGGGCACACAATCCCTTCTCACAGTTTAGCGCCATGGGACCATGTGGATTATACTGTGCACAGCTTTGGGAGACAAGGATGCATTAAAGAATAGTGTTACTGCTTTGAAGGATTTCAGTATCTAACGGGAGAGGAGACCATTTCTCTACTGATCCAGGATGTGATGAATGTGACAAGTGTTCCACAAGAGGCAGAGTAAAAGGAGAAGCTGAAACAGGTTAGCTCTAGCAAAGGATGAATACCATTTATGCCAAAGCAAGTTACGAGTTACATGTATGAGAGGGTCACTTTGGATGTATCGCATACGAGCCACAGGAACTATTATCATTTGAAAAGTACAGGTATTTGGCTCATTTCAGAAAGCATTTAGAATATCATATAAACAAATAATGTCAGTAGTAATCATAATAGTAAGATTAGCATCAATAGTGAGCAATTTTTATGTGCCAGGTGCTGGTTGGATGTTTTGTGTATGCAGTGTATTTAACTGAGAAATCACAGGAAAGCAGGAGAGCATTACAGCCATGCGAAGATATGGAATCAGACACCATAGGCTTGAATTCCGGGTCTACCTATCCAATGAACTGAGGATGTGATTTGATTAAATGCTCCAAGTATTGCTTTCTTTCTTTCTGTAGAGATAAAGAGCATCATGTCATATTCAGAGAGTAATTGTGATAAAAGTAAATTAGCTCATTTAATGCAGTGAATTAATATTAATAGTGTGTATAAAATAAACGGGAAATTCCTGTTTTAAAAATTATGTAACCCTCCAAATACCATCAGTAAATTTAGCTTGAAGCGCTCCAGAGCTTTTGTTCTTACATATACTACACTACATTTATTTTGCTTAGGGGTAGTCTAATATATTTATTTTCCTTCTGTGTCACATGCAAATCCCCAAAATATTCAGTGTTAATCACCATAATATCTGGAAATGAAAGCTGATTCCCTTTCATGATCTATTTATACCTGTATTTATGCATATTTCTATATGTTTAAGTTTACTTAAGTGGAATCATTTTGTGTGATTATAAGATGTGATTAAAAGATGTAAGATTAAATCATCCCATTAACAGATGCCAAATTAGATTTTGAAAACCACATTACAAGTGAGATGGGTTAATGCTGACTCACTCAGACGGCACAGTTCTCTTTCCCACTAGTATGTGAATGGTGTTACTTTTAGTTTCATTGCTTTTGGTGAATTCGAAAATAGGACAGTGAATAGTGGAACTGATATTTAAGTGATGCTGACACTGCATCAACAAAACAAAGACATTGTCTCTGTTACTGTCTTTGCTGTCATTATTAAAAGCAATATGTTAATAAGGGAGAACTTGGCAACCATGGTAGAATGGCAAGGTCGGTGGGTTCTGGGGGTGTCCCATACTGCACAGCTTACAAAATTGCCGTTTCTGTTAAGTATGCCTCATTGTCCTTGGAATTCTGTTCTTTCTTCCATGTTGGAAGGTGTGTCAGTCAGATTTCCACTGCTATTAGAAAACACCTGAGGTAATTGCTTTAAAAGGAAGAAAGGTTCATTTTGGCTCACAGTTTTAGAAGTTTCATTGCATGCTGTCTTGGTCTTGCTGCTCTGGGTCAGGGGCAGAGAAGTAGGAGGCAGGGGCATGGGAATGTGTGTGGAGCAATGGGGCACAACCTGCCAACTGAAGCAGCGGGTCAGCCCTGGCCTCTGGCAGCAGCAGTGATTCTGATGCGATTATCAGACTGCACCCATCACCTGGGACCCACCTGACATGAGAATATGCCAAACTTGGCATCTGATACTGGTCTTCTGGGTCAAGGGAGACTGCCTGAATGAACTATCAAAGAAAGTAGAAAAAGACAGCAGATTGACTTGACCACCACTGCCCTCTTATTCTTGCAGTGGTCTATGCTGCTGGCAGGGTGTATCTACTCTTCTTCCTTCAAAGCACTGTTCTTTTCCTTGAGAACTTCTTTTGTGCTTCTTTCCCTTTGCTGCTCTTTCTTTTCTTTCTTCCTTCGTCTTCTCCATCTAGTTCATTGAATCAGGGCAATAAGACACTGGAAAGTGCTGCTGGTCCCTCTACCACCCAGTGACATATTTGGTGAGCCAGGCAGGAGCTGCGGTCATCGTGCATGGTTACACAGGAGAAGGAGTGGCTGGTGGGGAAGATCTGTTCCCCACATAGTGCCAGAAAGCAAAAAGGAGAGGGGCAAGGACCCCAAGTTCCCTTTAAGGCCACCCCCACAGTGATCTTTCTTCCCAGTGGGTTCTAACTCTTATTAAAGATTGTACCGTCTCCCAAGTGTGCCGTCAGCTAAGGACCAGACCTGTGACACATGGGACTTCGGGCAATGCTTGAGATGCAAGTTATAGCAGAAACTATAAATTGATTTTTAGACTTTCTTTTTCATTGACCTTGAGTTACCTCAGTCAGGGGTACTCTAAGAGAAGATCCATATAAATCAGTGAGCTACTAAAGGGATAAAGTTCTACATTACATTTTTCCCATACGGTGATAGATGGGTACCTTTCCTGATTATGAGTGAACGATTCCATCTCAAATTATTTATAAGCAATTGTTGTAACCTCCTTTTTGGCTTCTGTTTCTCAAACTGCTAATGCAGAAAGAAGATCATGATGGGACAGTTTTATTTATGATTGCTGAATGCACATCAACTCTAAGAACTATGACCAAACTTTTCATCTTGAGTTTTGTGTTTTAAAGTTCGTTGATTTCTTTCCTTGTTATTTTATTCTTTTTAGTTGTGTTAGGTTTATTTTTCTCTCTTCTCTTTCTAGGTTCTTGCATTAGAAGCTTGGGTTATTTGCTTGAGAATTTTCTTTTCATTAATATGGATATTTAATTTCCTAATTGTTCCTCTCTCTACTGCTTCAGCTATCTCCTACAAATTTTGATGTGTTATATTTTTATTTTATTTCAGTTTTGATATATTTTTTAAAAATTTCTTTTGAGACTTCCTCTATGATCCATGAATTGTTGGAAATGTATTATTTAATTTCCAACTATTTGTGGAGTTTTTTATTGTTTGCTTTGTAGATTGATGACATTGATGTCATCAAATTTCACTCTATGATTTCTTCCTTTGAACTTTGTTTTCTAGTTCAGGAGGCCATTTTTTATGGTATATGATCTCTGAGGATCATATAACTGGATGGAATATAAATGTCAATTCAGTCCTATTGTTGATATGTTTTTGAGGTCTTACAGATACTGGTTAATTTTCTCTGTAGTAATTTTATTAATTATTGAAAGAAGAGTGGTTGAAGTCACTACTATACTTGTGAGTTTCTCAGTGTCTCCCTTCAATTCTATTAGCTTTTGCTTCACATATTTGTAGCTTTGTTCTTTGGTTTACACACATTTAGAATTGTTCAGTCTTAGTGGATTGGCTTTTCACCACTACATAATGTTCCTCTCTGATTCATAAATTTTTCCCTCTTGAGTCTATTTTATATCATGAATGGTTGCCCGATACATTTTTCTGTATCCTTTTACTTCTAACCTATTTTCATCATTATATTGTAATTGAATTTCTTGTAGAAAAATACAGTATGGTTATATTTTCAAATACATTCTGACAAGTGCTATCATTTGACTGTCTTCATATTTGGATCATTTCCATTTAATGTGATTATTGATATATTTGAGACTGTATCAAGTACTTTTTATTTTTTGTATATTACCTCTGTTTTTGTTTTCTTTTCCTGCCTTCCTGTGGATCACTGTTCTAACACTTTTTAGAATATTATTTTGATTTTTCCATAGTGTTTTGTACATCTTTTTGTAGCTGCTTTGATTCTTGCTCTATACAGTATAATTATGTATAAAAACCTTCCCACAGCTTACTGGCATTGGCATTTTATCAGTTAGAGTGGAAGGCAGAACTCTTACTTCTTTTGTTCATCCCTTTGCTTTCTTTCATTTATAGTACAATTGTCATAAGTACTTTCTATACATACATTTAGAGACACATCAGAGAATATTATGATTTTTATTCAACCCTCAAATGCAAGTTAAATGTGCAAAAGAAAATGGAAATGTGTGTTGTGTGTTTTCACTTTTCCTCTCATTTTCTCCTCTCCAATGTTCCCAAAACCCTCCTTTCATCACTTCGCTTTGTTTAGAAAAATTTCTTATCAAGGACCTATCTGCTGTGACAAATTCTGTTAATTTTGCTCATCTGGAATTGTCTGGCTTCCTGTCTGTCCTTGAAGGCTCATTTTCACTGAGTGTGGATCCCTCAGCTGACAGTTCTCTTTCAGCACCTGAAAAATGTGTTACTTGCTCCAGCACCTTTGATTTCTGGTGAGAATAAACTTGCTGTTTTGGAATTATTTTTCTGTATGGGCAATGTTTTATTTCTTTCTGTTCTTTTTACTTTTTCTTCTTTTTCATTTGTTTGTTTGTCTGTTTTACACACTGTGTGGTCCAGACTGGCCTTGAACTTGCAGCCGTCTCCTGCTCAGCCTACTCAGTCTGGGTTCGTATTTTATAGTTTGTTTTCTCTCAATCACTATCATACTCTTTTATCTCCCAGCTCACAGAGTCTCCCTTTTGCCCCTCATTTCCCTACTGAATTCTGCTGAGTTTTCCTGTAATACTATGCAGGGTGGGGACAGATGTTATCCCAGTCGAACCTGAGATGTGGGGAATTGGAACAGTCATGGTGACACTGACTTCCTTTTGCTGTAATATTCTTTGTCACTGACCCAGGAAACTCATGTCTTTCAGAGCCACCCTAAAACCACGAGAGGCTAACTTGTCAAATTAAGGTGGGAGCAAATATCAGACCCTTTACCTTTTGGACAGTGGCTCACGTCCATTCTTGCCTTCCAATCTGGGGTTCTAAGCCCACGTTTACAAGGGTGGGGTTTATGCTCTAATTCTTTATACAGGAAGATTAATATTTGACTCCAGGCAGAGAAACTTTCATCCTTGTTAAAGGGCATGAACGTTATGATTCTGCCTGTGTAATGTTGTTAGCGATTCTCCTGATGACAGCAGTTTAGTGTTTTCCCCGTTCATTATTCCATGCCCACAGCTGTGAAGATTAAATTGACCACTTGGCAGTTTGTTTGCTTTCAATATTACCTTCATCTAACTATCTCAAGAAGAACTCTCATAGCTAAAGGCTAACGACATGTACTTTTTTCTTAATATGTGAAGTAAAAAAATAAAGGCAAAATGAAGAAATGTGATAAAACAATAAGACACGTTTGAGAGAAAATGTCATTTCGGAAAGTGATACGGAAATGGGACAAAATAAAAGTGGAGCAGACTTACTTGGAATCCCTCTCTCCAAAAACAATAAAGACAATTTTGCTTTAATTTGATTTAAATTCTATTTTGCACCCTCAGTGGAGCCTTTTGTAAGGGGACAGCTTTCTCCTCTGCATGTGGCCCAGTCCCACCCAGGCGTGGCTCCATGCCCTCTGCCTGGGTCCAGGACAGTAGTTAGGTGTTGACATGGCAACCCTTTAAGACACTAGGCCGGAGCTCATCTTTGAAAATGCTGCCACAGCACTTCGTCCTCGGTATCTTGAGGAGGGTGACCCGTGGCAGTCGTTTTTAAAGTGACAGTGTTTGGTCTGAAACAGAGAACTGGAAGGAGCAGGAATAGCGGAAATTATCTAATGAGCCTGGAGTAAGGGTTGGAATCATTGGGACATACTGAGATTAGCAGCAAACATTCCCTTCTTATACCACCCAGGGATCAGTCTCCCCCCGTGCCCCCAACAGGTGTGTGCGCACACACACACGACTTTTACACCTTCTAGAAGGCTAAAGGAGAAATTACGTTGTAATCATTTCAGCCGAAGCTGCGGCCTTCCAGAGCCTCAGCCAAAGCAATGCTGTGAGCAGGCCTGGGATGGACAGACTTGGTGCAGTGTCCCGCCCGGCGTCTTCCTGACTGGGGAGCTGATGCACACAATAGGAGAATTCTTGCGCATGCAATGCCGCTGTTGAGAAAGAGCTGTACTTTTTAAGGGTGCTACACACTCCTCTCCGTTCTCTGCACAGTTGCCCGGGTTATTTCCTTTTTGTTCTTAGTTTATCAATTGTGCCTCTTAAGTATTCCCATATTTTTAGGTTTTTTTTTTTTTCCTCGAGTTTTTGCCTAATTTCCCCCTCTTTGTTTGCCGCCTTTTCTGGGCTGGGATCTGAGGCTGGTTTATATTTCTTTTTGCATCTACTTTACTCTTCAAAATGATTCCTTCTATATTACTAGCATAATTATTACTCTCATTCATTTGTTTTTCTCAACAGAGAATTGGGGATGTGTAAAAGGGACCCCCCAGCTGATCTTTCAGGGCAAATATTTCCCTATGTGTCTTTAAAACTGTTCTTTTCTGGTGCTGGAAGTTAGGGCCAATGCCTTCCTCACGCTTTGCTGCTGAGCAAAATGGCACTCAATTTAATCAGGGTTTACCCGCTTGCTTTCCTCTTGCTGAATCCCACAGCAGCTGTGTCTCTGTGGTTTGCGTGCCTGAGCGTAGTACAGCTACAGAAGAGCGTCCTGTGTGCTTGTGTGCTTACGCGTTTGTGAGACTGAGTTCAATGCAGAAAAGATGCACAGAACAACGCTCTGCTGTACTCTGACATGTTTATTTTGCAATGTCATTTCCAATCAAATACAACATTTATAACCCACCTTCCTTCATGGCTTTCTGGGCCACAGTTTAAATGCCCCAGAATAAACATGTCAGCTGTAAATGGAAGATTATGGGAGCAGCCAAGACAGATTACCATCTCATTAGCTGCTTAAAAATTAAAATTTTCTTCTGTGGTTAGATTTGCTTACAACTATGTCCATGGGCTGTGAAAAAAGCAGATATTTGGTAGAGTGAATGGGTCATAGGATATAAAATGTTAAAATCACTCAGAATGCCTTGTCTGGCAGTAGAAGACAGCCACAGAGGACTCCAAGTTGACCCAGATTGCTTTTCAAGAAAATTCTCCCAAACCACCAGGCTCTAGTGATTCTGCAGCCTAAGAAGATTACATTTTCTAGTGGGATATTACTATGTACATATGAAAACCAAGAGTCATATATTCATGTGTAAGCATGTAATGTTAAAAGATGTCTAGTTGCAAGAAAGAATAATTTATGTTTTGGCTTTCTGTCTGAATGTATTTTTCACAAAACTGTACACTCAGCTTGTAGACATACTCTCTGGCATAGCAAATAAAATTGCATGCTGTCACGAGTAATTTGCCAGTGTCTTCAAAAGCTAAGAACTTAATATATCTTTAATATTTAAGAAGCTAGCAAAGCTGTCAGCTGGCCAAATGGAGAGGTACTCCACAAAGTTGGATTAATATTGTCAAAGGAATGTGACACAGTGTAACTTCATGAATGATGGTACATGGTGACTTCATGAGAAGGTTCCTTACAAAACCCTACCTGCACCAGGTCTTACCTGGACTATTATAAAATATATGGATCTCTACTCTCTTTTTTTTTTTTCTAGCATTGAGGGAACCTGAGAATAGATGTTTCACAAAGTCAAACAGACTCATTAACGTAAAACTAGCTTTTATTACTATCTTGAGTTTGGGTTTCTCAGCGAAATAATTTTATGGACCTTTCCTCAAATACATAATCAGGCAGCAGTTTATAGCTTCGCTGGAGAAGTGGCGGCACATGGGGATGGTGACAGTGACACGTTTGAGACGTGATATATTCATAGATACATCCTCTGGCGGCTGTGCTGTGGTCAGCAAGACAGCAGAGGAGCAGATGCTGACCCACCAAGGTGGATCAATGCCCGCCGTGGCCAGGACCTGTATTAGTGTTGTTATCTTTGACAGTTGGGTCCTATTGGGTTGCAAACCCAGCTGCCTTTATGGACAGGCACCCGGGCGGGCGCAGCATGTGAGAGGCATTGTGTTGCCGACCTCTGTTTCTCTATTTTTGTTTACACAGAGCAGCGAGGATGGAGATGCCCCAAGGTTGATGTGCACAGCTACACCACAGACGGGACACAGCCCACAGCAATTATGAGATGCCAGTAACTTTCCAGGGCGCACTTAGCTTGTTAGGTGATCACTGAAAACATACTGTTTAAGCTTGAATTGTCTTTAGATGAAGAGCAGGAAATGATGCCTGTTTGTATTGTAGTGTCTTATGTTCTCCCAAACAAAATGAATAAAACATTGAAGATTTGTCCGAGTCAAGTCCTTAAGTTATTTTTATCTTAATACTGCAAGGGAAAAATCTTGGATAGGAAGAAGAGCCCAAATTATTTATATAAATTATATAATTCTCACCTAATTTTTTAAAAAAATTACATAACCTATAGGACATGACTTTTAATGCAGTAAATTAGGAAAGAAGACACTATTATTTATCACAGATCACAAAATTAATAGTAAAAATTACATCATGATTATTTGAGAGAGGTATAGATAGAAATGAATAGTTTTCCATCGTGAGTTCAACTCTTACCAATTAAATATATAGTTGATCAGTCTTTATTCAGAAAATTTGAACTCCTTGATTCCTATAGTGTATACAACTCAAAAAGTTTAGAGCTTAAAATTTAACAAATTAACTTTAGTGTCAGTGTTTTGTATTTACGTAATTTTAACAATTTTCTGTGGCAGTTTTAAAAATATTAATCTTTTTCAGTTTGTGCTTACTGCAAAAATAAACTTAGCTAGTGGTTATCTAACAGTCCATATCTGAAGCCCCTGGCTATGGCACATTTCACAGACACTGTCACCGAGAAGACCGAGGTGCTTTTCCAGTGCTCCCTCGGGAGTGTGTTTCTACCGTCTGCGGAACACCCCGCAGGTGATTTCGAGATACGGGTCAGCCGGTAAACACGTGGGATTATAAAGAACATTGGTCTGAAACAGCTAAACTCACAGATACACTCTGCACGCATAGTACTTGTTAATCGGAAATTTGAATGCACACTTTCACCGACATTCTCTCCACGGTCGTCCTGGCCGGCTGGACTGTTTTCCTTCTCGGGGATCCCGTAACTCTTCACCCACGAGCAGCTCTGGTATAGCAGCAGTTTCCTGAAGGCGCCCGGGCCATTGGTGGTTCTGAATACCGGGTCCAGGACCCGGATTCACGGCTGGCAGAGTGCTCGTGGGCAGCGGGGAGGCTCACTGCCTGTCAGTGGTTTGAACATAAGAGGTGTCTCCCCTGGTTGGTTGGAGGGCTCTCTTACCATCGGGGTGCGTGAGAGAGTTGCAGGTGTTAGAGAGTCAGGAGCAGAGCACCTGGCATTTCTTCGCAGTCGGCAGGGTCACCCGTGTCCCTCTCTTCGTGTATCACCCTCATGGCGCAGTTGCTTTGTGTTTGGGGGCCCAGGGACGTGCTCTCCACCTGAGTGAAAAGTGAAGGAGCTGTGCCCCGCTTTCTCCGCGGAATGAAAGGAGGGGCTGGAGCTCTTTGCCTAGAAAGAAGAAACTCTGGGCACACGGATCTGGGGGTGCTGGCCTGTAGGTTGGTAATCTGAGAACCAAGAGAGGGGCAGGCAGTGGGGCAGACTTTGACGTGGCTGAGAGCGTTCCCCCTGGACACTCCCGGAAGGTCCTCCGTCGGTGGCGTTGCTCCCGTCCACCTGCCCACGCCTTAGCAGTCCTTCCTCTGTGGGAAGCTGAGGCGGGACGCTGCGAGGCCCACCTGGCCTTGGCAGTGGGCCGGCACGGTGCCAGGAGGGTGGATTTGGGGGAGAACAATGCGTCAGCGATCTGAACATGCTGGGTTGCCCAGAGCTTGGTGGCGGTGACACACTGCACAGGGAGCTCAGTTAGGCGGTATAGCCCGAGGTCATTAAGTTATAAAATTTATCTAAATTGCGATTCCATAACACCCAGCAATCACAGCCTCTGCTGCTTTCTACTTTAAGCCCCGGTCTCCAGCAGCTGCTCTGCCTGCCCGGAGCTCGCTGTCGCCTCCCTCTGCGCTGCAATCGCCTCCCCTCAGCAGGCCCTTCACCCCCCTGCAGCGTCACTGCCTCACTGCCGAGGCCCTGCCTGCCTGGTAACCTCCGCCAAGTCCCCAGTTCTGACTTAGAACAATCTCTCCTCCAGCCCGGAATTATTTTATTCCATCATTGTATCTGGAGTTTACTACTTTTTAAAATTTTGTTATTTCTCTGTAAGTATTTTCAGTACACGGTGGTTGCATTCTTGGGAGGGGGTAAGTCTCACGTCTTTAGTAGGTCTTGATTCTTTCTATTTCCTTTCTCCTCCCTTCCCCCTTTCTCTAGTCCCCCTTTCCCCATTTTCATGTATTTTAGCTTGTGTTTATCATTTCTCTCTCGGTTTCTTTTTCTTTGACTTGTGCACATGCTCGTATATCCGTAAACAAACTCCTCCTTGACTATGAATCACTTCGGTTCCTTCTCCTTTATTTCTTGGCAATCGCAGAAATATAGAGAGCACCTATGAGATGTGACTTAAAAACACAATTTCTTATGGACGTATTTTCACTAATTCTCTTCAAAATGCTCTCCCCCGCTTCAAGCACACTTACTCCATTACTCTTGGCCCTGTCCGAAGCACTTCTGGAAGTCCTCTTTCCTTAGTTGGTCTGCTGTGGCTGTGATGCCCTGAATCGATTCAAAATGTTTCCTTTTCATGGTCACTGTGACTTCGAGAAGGAACCAGAAGGCCCTGAGTGCCAGAGCCTGGGAGTCAGGGGCAGGAGGATGCCCCGTGTTTTGGAGCCTGCCTTTTCGCTGGGTGCTACTAGGTGCTAGTGTGTGCTGTAGTGTGAACGCACCTGGTAGAGACATGTAAATGGACTTCCAGAACTGATTTAGAAAGTGACAGGAGTCACTTAAGTGTGTGTGGAGAAAAAGTGAGCATTTTGAGGAGATTTAAAGGCAACATGTCTTTTACTGTAACAATTTTTTCAATTTAAATATTTACTGTTTTGATCACACCTTGTATTATGTGCCAAACATTATGCTAAACTATAAAACATTTTCCATAACAAACATAACCATTTTTAATTAAAATAGCATATTTGCATTAAATTAGAAAATACAGAAATAAATATAGTATAAAATAAAAATTATAAATACAGGGGTGTCTCGGCATACAAATATTTTTGTTTGCAAACAATATGGTTCACAAACAGAAGTGTTTGGCAAAATTAGCTTTTGTTTGAAAACTCTGTATCGGATGACAAACAGGACCACGATCATCCTTCCCATACACACACAAATGTGGCCATCTTTTCCAAAATTGTAGAATAAATTAAATTCATGAGTCAAGGAACCATTGTAATCTTACTTATGCACTACACACCATTAATATCCAGACAATTACCTATGTATTGCTATTAATAATGATGTATTTCAGATATAGAGAAATATAAAATATGATTTATAGTGTAGTTTTCAAATTTATGCTATGAGATGTTTCTCATACCTTTGAATAACAGTTGAAAGCACAGTTGATGATAGTTGACATCTTTGAGTTTCAGGTTGCCAACTTCTCTTAGTATCTTCATATAATAGAAAGAAGAGTCCTTATTATAAAAACACTAATCCCATTCATGATGGCTTCATTCTCATCACCTAATTATTTCCCCAAATTCTCATATCCTAATATCATCACACTAGCGGGCTAGAATTTCAATGTACGAGTTTTGGAGGAACACAAACAGTCCATTGTGATATTCTTATTCTATTCTGTAATGTTATTTCTGGAATGTGGCCATCAATCCACCCACCAGTCCATCCAAGATCATGGTTCACAGCCTCCCTTCATCCAGTGACACTAGAGATGGACACTTGTTAAGAACTGCATGTGCTACCACTAGAGTATTATAAAAATGGATCAGAAATAGGTGTTTATTTTCCAACCTGGAGAGCTTCTCTCATGTGTTGACTGAATATCACTGATCAGAGTTTCCTCTGAACCCGTGTGTTGAGGACTGGCAGAGCTGCTATCAAACCAGGCTTAGGAATAATCCCACAGCGAAGGGCACCACCCTACTTTCCCCTACCGTTAGCTGGAGTTTCCATAGTGTGAGACAAAGTTTTTGGGAGTAAGCCATTGAGAAACGAGTCCTTTGAAGTCCTCCCTATCTAACTACATCACTTTATATATAATATATATTACTTTATATATTCTATATTATACATAGCTTTAATGTAGAAATTAGTACATATCTAAAAGTAGATGATACCATAACAGATATATAATGTGTCAGAGTGCTGTAGACAACAGGGACAGTAGAAAACGTGGCATTGAGTTTGGTGGCGACAGAGGGCCAAGGTATAAAGTGACATATTATGATAATATTTGGCTATAAGATAAGCAGTTCAAAGGCTTTGAAGGAAACCTTATGGATTTAAAGGAAGAGACTGAGATAGAATGTTGGTAGGCTATTACATTACTTAGGCTCTCTAGATTCAGATATATGTAGGATTTATGAGGCAGGCTCACAGTATCAGCATCGGAAGGATCCCAGTGGTTACCTGCATGATCGATCAGAGATGGAGGAATCCAGAATGCTTGTCTGCAGGCTGCAGGAGCCAGTAATGGTCAAACGCCAAAGGCTTGGAAGCCCCTGAAGAGTCGCTGTACGAGTCTGTGGTGGAAGGCGAGGAGTCCATGCTGGGAAGCTGACGAGTTTGTGCTTGAAGCCTGGAGGGACTGGAGAGCAGAGGGCAAAGCCAAGGCCTCGGGAAGAGAGGGAAGACTTCCCCCCTCCATACTTCAAGTCTCTTGACCGGCGCCATCCCTGTCTCCTCAGCGTGTGGCCTTCTCGTCAGTCAGCCACAGACACCCAGAGCTTTACCCGTCTACCAGGCAGTTCCTACTGAAGTCAAGTTGGCACATCACAAATGTACAGTTGTAAATATGTTGTTTTAATGCAAAACATATTACTTTCATAAGGTTACCACAAATCTCAAAGTGATAGAAATTCCCTCCCTCCCGGTCTCAGAGCCTAGAGGTCCAAAATCAAGTTGTCGGCAGAACTTCACTCCCTGCTAGAAGATCTGGGAGCAAATTCTTTGCCTCCTTGTCACCCCGTGTCTTGGAGCTGCCTCCGTCTAGCTTCTGCCTGTGCCTTCGCATGTCTGTCGCACACGCTGTGTGTTTGTAGCTCTGGCTCTAAATCTCTTTCTTCACACAAAGACACAAGCCACTGGACCTGGGCCCATGCTAAGCCAGTAGGACATTATCTTAAACTACTGTCTGTAAAGACCTAATTCTAAATAAAGTCACATTCACAAGTATTAGGGGCTAGGACTTTACTATCTCTTTTTGGAAAACACAATCAATTCAACTCAGAAAATGGGCATGGAGGTCAAAGGGTATAATTCAGTGAGAGAGCACTTGCCTGGCATAGTTTCCATCCTCAGCACCACACACACAAATTTTTTTTTAAAAAAGAGATCAACAAACTTTTTTGTTTGTAGGTAAGAACTAAAGGAGCTGGGAAAGTACAGACGTTTGGAGCCAAAATTCTGAGAAGGTAGGCCACTGAGGCGATGCTTTCAATACATAGCTTTTAAGGTTCTGCATGGAAGAAGAGGTTCTCTGTGAGGAGGAAGACATTCCTGGACCCGAGAGTAGACTGGCAGACATGGTCAGGCACTCACAAGAGGTTTCATTCCCCTTCCACAGTGTGACGCTCTTGCTGAGAGGTGGCTGCCTGTCCAGGGACTGCGCCTTTTAACCCGCTTTGTGTCTGGCCGGAAATGGGGGCTGTCATCGCCTCCCACTGGGCTAGTGTGGGATGCACGCCCCATCCTTTCTCTGTCTTCTGATGAGGCCTCCATTCTCAGGATGACTTCGGGCCCCAGGAACTGCATAGAGTAGAACCTCTGTCAGTCTCTCCTTTCATGCTTTGTATTTTGTTAGCCTCTGAGCACTCATGATTTATTGCTCATGACACTAGAGACTTTTTCTTCACCTCCACATAAGACACTTTTAAATTTATTTGAGGTGTCTTCAGGGTTAGGTGTTTTGGGTGTTCTCTGCTGAAATAGTACTAATGTATGGTTGTGTTCGGTTCTTCTCATTCCTTTAAGACACCACCAACTTTCATCACTGACCTCACTCTACTCTGTCATTAGAAACCAGTCTCTGGGTCCATCCCACTTTAGGGGCACTTGATTGTGATGATGTAAGAAGACTGAAGGATTAAATCAGGGTAGCCACCATTTGTGGCTCCTTAAACGTTTAAAAAAACTTTCGGTTACCATGTAAGATTTGTACATAGTTCTAGAGCACAGCCTGTATTTCCAAATACACATACAGTGTGTGCTGAGCAGATCAGGGTAATCAGCATTTCCAGCTATACTCTATCGATATGTGCAAGTAAAGTAATACTTTTTAAAAATGGGAAAAAGAAAATTGAAGCATAAGGTAATGAGTGGATAGAGGAGCGACTGACTTCTATCGGGAATGGAGAATAAAGCACAGCTGGAGGGACCTGATAATCTGCATCTTGAAGTCTCTGCGGGGTGGTCAGGAGTGTCCTAAGCCACCAACACAGGATCCCAGAGAGTTTAGCTAAACCCCACAGATAGGAAAGCCACTGACACACAAAAGGAAGCTTGGAAACAGGGGAAGAGGTAGGAGATGTGGAGACGGAGAGGAAGACAGAGCACTGAGCAGCTCTAGCGCACAGCTGCTTGCGGAAGTTCCACGAGAGAACTAGGATGGAACAGCCACAGAAGGGGAGCCATGGTCATAAAACACTCAGACCAAACGACAAGGCAAGAAAGAAGGGAATAACAAGGAAGGAAAGTCTCTGTTCTGATTAAGGAAATTTTCTTAACACTGCAAAGAGGTAAAGACAGAGTCAGATGTGTCCATTTGACTTAATAACCCAAAAGTCGTTAAAGTCTATTTAGAGGGCAGTAGACTGTAACAGGTTTAGGGGTGAAACCCTCTTTCCTGATCCCTGGAAACCAGGAGACATAAATGTGTGTTCCCTTAGGGTGTTAAGGTTTAGAGATATCAGTTTGTTACACAGTAGTAGAAAACTAGTGCAGGGAACAAGAAAATAACACAATCACTGATATACTAAATTGTGTGAATTTTTCAAAATTTGTAAATATTAACAAGGGGGATCCTTAGCATTTGAATACTTCTAACTGTACATTTCTTAAAACTATATTTTAACTTTATTGGCATATGATATGGCAACCACTTTTTCTTCAATATATTCATTTATTCTTGGAAGATTTAATTCTCTGAAAATTACAAACACATATCCAAATAGTTAAGAAATTACATAAATCTTAAATAATTAAAAGGTCTTTGGAATATGCAGTTGAAGCAGCCCTCACTTATTTGGCAGGTAGTTATAAATAATCACAGCTATGCCCTCTGACCTTGCCTTAATCAGTATTTCCTGTGTTAAAAAATGTCCAGGATTCCTTGAGAATATGTACAGCATTGGTTCTTCCACTGAAAATTTATGTTACAAATTTCTATATGCAATAACAGAGCAAGTGGCTGGGTTTCCAGGGCATCAGCTAATTGTATGTGTGTGTGACTTCACTGAGTCACCTGCCTTGTTTAATTCATCGTCCAAATCCTTTTACCTCCTGCTCTATATTTTACATTACCCCTGGAATAAGACGGGATGCTTTAATTCTAAGGATACAAAAACATTATTTCCCAGCAGTTTTTCAGTCACAGGTCAATACGCTTGATGGCTGGTGGAGAGAGACATTCTTGTACCCCAGAGAGAAGCGCTGAGGTCCTGAATCCCACCTACAGGAGGGACAGGCATCAGGAGCGGGGGTCAGGGTCAACATGCGTTTCCATATGCGCTGTGGCCGCGTGATGAAGTCTTGCCCCAATAGCTGTAAATCATATTCACAGATTAATTCATGTTCTGTGGCCTAAAGGAACTTTTCTAGATTCGGTCATTAAATTTTTACTTTAACCATTTTCATATGTGGAAAAAATGTTGTTTTCTACAGAGATGTAATGGTGATCCCTGCTCCGGAGAAATTTACTGCACTATACTGCTGGGGCTTAGTAGAGATTTAGATTTCATGCGGGGAATATACTGGAGATAAAATTTAATGGTGCATTGAACCGCTAAGGTGAGTTGTCATCGTAAGTCATGCAAAAGCCCGTAAGCGATGAGTCTTGCTATCTCCTCACAGAGAGAAAAATATGAAAAACCAAATCCGAATTAAAGCCTGTACCATAAATTTTTATTTCCATGTGCTTTCGCCTGTCACCACATATCACAGAGAACCATTTCACTCTGAAATGTGTTGGCTTTAAGTCTATAACAGTAAAAATGACAATAATCAAATAGTATCTTATTAACCTAAGATTTAAAAAATGACTTCCCCCCCCTTTGTATTTTATAACATCTGTATGTGCAGATGCAAGTGCGTGCACACACACAGACACACGCACATGCACACATATGCACATGCACACACGCACATAACAAAGGGAGATGGATTGAGACCATTTAGTGAGTTCTCCTGAGGACTTAGTCTTTAAAATGAATGCCCAAGTATCTTGTACATAACCATAGAAATGGAGTATTTTCTCTCCTCCTTCTCCCTGAGAATTAGCTGTTCTATGCAGGGCCATTTGCTCTCTACCTTTCCTCTATCAGAAATTTTAGATTCATTTTAGGCCCTGGAATATCTTGAGGGCAAATGGCTTACAGTTGAATTCGTATCAAATAGATCTCTTTTTTTTTTTAAATAATGAAAGTATTCTACATCTGGATTGTCTGTTATAGTAGTCACTAGTTACATGCCATTATCAGTCACTTGAAATGTATCTAGTGCAACTGAAGGACTTATTTTCAACATAAATTTGAAGGAGTGAAAATGTAAATACTCACATGTGGATACTATATTGGATAGCGCCCCCTAAATAACGAAGTGAGAAAGACACACATTCTTCCTGCCATTTCGGTGTATCCTGGTTCCACCCCTAGGTGGGTGTAGCACTCACACCACCAATCCAAGTGTGAGATAATGAACCAATCACAAATGCATAATTGCATAAGGCTTGGGGGCCACTGACATAAACCATGACATTTCACCTCTGGCCCCCAAAGATTCATGTACCTCCTTTATACAAAAGACATTTAGTCCATCTCCAAGGGTTGCCAAAATCCTAACAGGTTCAGCATTGCTGAGAAGTCCAAGTCTCAAGTCTCCTCAAGATCTGTGGTAAACTCTTAACTGTAACCCCCTGTACAAATGAAACAAGGTTAAATATTTCCAAAATGCAAAGACACAAGATAAACATTCCCATTCCAAAAGTTACAAACAGGGGAAGCAAAGTGTTGGAAACAAAGCAAGTCTAACAACCAGCAGGGCAAACATGAAGTCCTAGAGTTACAGGCTCAGCATCTGAAGCAATCTGGTCGCAAGCTCCAAAAGGCTTGGGTGGTTCCACCCCCACAGCATTTCCAGGGATTTCAGCTCCCGCAGCCTCTCTCTTAAGCCCCTCTGCTTGGTTTTTGCAGCTTCCCTTGGATGACCCACATTCTTGGCTTTTTCAAACTTCTGGGGTCTCCCCTGCACCTTTGGCTTCACCCTTACAGACTGCCCACTCAGGGGTACACTGCTTTTGCAATCCCAGGCCTTTTGCAATCGAGGTAGAAGCTATTTTACCCTCAGAATTTGTGCATTTTCCTTGCAAATCAGCACCATATGGATGCTGGCAAGGTCTGCTGCCAGCTGGGGCAGCAGCCAGGCTTTTCACGCCCTTGGTTGTAGGGGCGAGGGCCTGAATTGCTGGGCTCTGTGAACCTGGTTATGAGGAAGGGCTTCTCCATGTTGCAGCCGTTCTGGAACCTGGTGTGGCTGCCACCAGTTTGGAACCTCATGCGGCTGCCACCATTTAGGAACTGCGTGTGGCCTCCGTCTCCATTCTGGAGCACGGTGCTCTGCAGCTTTCTTCTCCTCTGAGCACTCTTGCAGTTTTGAAGCTTCAAAGATGGAGGCCCACTGCTTCCTGGGATGCCCTGGCCATCTTTCTTATCTCTCTGTTTCTTCTCAGCAATCAAAGTTTCAGCTCTGTCTTTACAATCCACAGCTTTATTGGACTTTTCCTTCTGGCCAAACTCGCTTTAAACTTTAAATTATCCTGCTGGGCTCTTTGCTCTTGATTTGCAACATAAATTTGGCTAAAAGCCCTAACAATAGCCATGCCACAGCCTCAACATTAGGTCGCCTTGAAATTTGTTCTCCCAGATGAATCAGTCCATTGATCTTCATCTTAAAGTCTCAGGCAAAGTCTCTGGACATGAGCAAAATGCAGACAAACTTTCCGCCAAGCCATAACATACATTAGCTGAAGTCCATCAACCAATGCAGGCCTTCTTCCCAGCAGAAACCTCCTGAGCCTGTTCTTTACCAGCAAGGTTTTTAATCTGCCTTCTGGTCTCCTGAGCTCTGACCAGAATCTCATCTACAGAACAGCCTGAGCTGTTCTAGCTCTATGCATGCAGGCGAGGTCTTGGACCCTTTCCAACTCCTCCCACAAGCCATTCCCAAAGGCTCTCAAACCACATGGTCAGGTATAGTCACAGCAAGGACCCCACTCCTCTGGTACGAAATTCTGTCTTAGTTATTTTTTACTCATTGCTGGGACAAAATGGCCAAAGTTAGGGAAGGAAAGGTTTATTTCTTACAGTTCTTGGAGGTTTCAGTCCATACTCAGTTGGCTCTAAGGCAGGATGGCATGGCGGGGCCAGAGTTCATGGTGGCTGCAAACAGCAAAACAGAAACCGGCAAGAGAGACACACTTTCTTCCTGCCATTACATCATATCTGGGCTCCACCCCTGGGCGGGTGTAGCACTCACACCACCAATCCAAGTGCTGGGCAATGAACCAATCACAAACGCATAGTTGCTTGAGGCTTGGGGGCCACTGACTAAAACTTGATTCCAGGCAAGTGTGCCTAACTTTCCTTCAGTTAGATTCATCTCCTCTCATCTCATCTCACCTCACCGAGTGCTTCTCATGTGCCAAGTATGTAAGCGTTATATCCGCATGGGCGCTTTCCTGTTTTCATAGCTTGTATGCATTTCAGAACGCAGCCTGGCTCCCCAGACTCCTGGAAAGTCTGACCTCAGCGTGAGCTGAAGATGCTGTTCTCTGCTCTGCTCTGGAGTTCCAAGGTTAGCTTGGTGACTCTGCTCTGCGGGAGGACTGTGTGGAGCTCCACCTGTCACATCAGATGCCGAAGGTCTAAGTCACAGAGAGGAAAACGCCACCTGCAATTGCATGGAAAGCGTGAGCGCGGGGCTTTGCTTTCTGTTTCCTTCTCTTGTCTTTCCCCATCATTCTTTTTTTTTTTGGGGGGGTGTTATATTAGAGCAGTAAAATTTATTGGAATAGAATAAAGTTCTCATATTATCTATGGCATGTTTATAGATTCTCTGGAAACTGAACCCCAAGCCCCTAAACATAAAATGACACTATTGAAAATACTTTGAGTGGTCAAGTATGATAATAAGAATTACATACATTTTTTTCAGAACATTTCTGCCTGATTGGATTAAGTTCAAATTAATTAACATAGGCCTCAGCCAATTAGGTGCATTGTGAGACAGTGTGAGGACAAAGCACTGCCCGTGG
>PVLA01009976.1:0-15505 GCA_004027455.1 Hydrochoerus hydrochaeris
GATTCTCTTGTCATCTTCTAGCCTTTGTATTGTTACTGCCTGTTTCCTTGTTATTTTTAAGAGATCTTTCCTTTCATGATCACACATTGCAAACTTGTCTTCAAGTTTTGATAGTCTATCCTTAGTTTCTTTTAAGGCATTTTGCCAGCTTTCAATGGAGTTTTTAATTTCCTGGTAGTCTCTTTGAATCTGCTTCATGCATTCTATATTTTCTTTATATTCTTTATCGAATGTTTCTCTCCTTTTTTTGTATTCCTCCCTTCTTCCATTTGTATCTTCCTGAGAGATGCTTCCTGAGAGCATTTCTTTTATTACTCTACTCATATCTTTCTTTACCTGATTTAATATTTCAGTTTGAGCTCATCTACAATGTTCCGAAGATATCTCTTAATGTCCATTGAAGCCATGTCTGATGTTGTGTGTTTGCTGCCCTCATTCTCCCTTGTTTTTCCTTCTTCTGGATCAGGGCTCTCAGGGTTCTGGGCTGGGGGCCTCCTCCTGCCTCTCTCTCCTGTCATGGCCCTGTCTTCCTCCACACGGGTTACAGTGTAGGTCTCATCCCCCTTCCCTGTTGGCCACGTTTCCTCTGAAGCATGCTGGCAAGGGACCTCGGCTCTCTCCTGCCTACTCTTGTCACTGAGGTGTAAGCAGTAGCTGTATTTGCCTGCCCCTCCCCACTGGGTCAGCCAAACTTCAGGTGCTTTCACCCAGTTAGTACTTGCTAGGCATAGGGAATCGATTTAGGATGGCTCATTTGGTCCCAGCCAGGGGTGCGGCCCAGTCCAAGCAAATCCCACGAATCTGCTCTTGGGAGAGAGGAACCTACTGAAGTCAGTGTGGCTCCCAGTTCAGGATTCTACTGCCTGATTCCAACATGTCGCCCATTTGGTCACACCCTTCCTGTGTGTGGGGGTCTCATTCCCAGCACTGACCGTGGATTAGTAAAGATCCCTTCACCGGCTCTGCTCTCCATTGGGCTCACCAACCCCCAACTTCAGTGCTGCTGTGCTTCCTCTGAGTGGCAGCAGGAATGAGTTTGGGTGGCTCTGCCGGCTGACGTGGATTCAGGCCTTTGCAAACTTGGCAGGTCTCCACGAATGAAAATGCTGTGTCCCATAATTTTTAGCTGTTTCAGTTGTAGTCCTGAAGTATTTGATGAGCTTTTTTATGTTTTAATTTCTTCCTGTGTCAAGAGGATCCATCTCCCTCTGTCTGGGTCTCTCTGAGTCTCTCCAGGGTGTTTTATTCTGGCAAATAAGTTGTTTCTCCCGGGAGGCTTTGTATTTTGTTGTTCACTGATTGGCCATCTTGTCTTCTCCCCTCTTATTGAGAATCTTTGCATCAATGTTCATTAGTGAGATTGGTCTATAGTTCTTCATTTCGGTTGGGTCTTTCTCTCATTTTGGTATCAGAGTGATACTTGCCTCCAGAAATGAATTAGCTAGGATTGCTTCTCTTTAAATTTCATTGAAGTGTTTAAGGAGTATTGGTGTGAAATCTTCTCTAAATTACTTGTAGAATTCAGCCCTGAATCCATCAGGACCTGGACTTTTCTTTGTTGGTAAGTTTTTAATCATGTTTTCAATTTCAGTAGCTGATATTGGGTTATTCAAAATAGTTATATCTTCTTGATTGAACTTTGGTAGTTCATATGTTTTTGGAAATCTGTCCACTTCCTCTGTGTTTTCTACCCTATGTGAGTAGAGATTTTTTGAGTAGGTATTTATTATCTTTTGAATTTCCATGGGCTTTGTAGTAATTTCTCTGTTTTGAATCCTTATTGTGTGAATTTGAGTTTTTCTTTCTTTTTCTTGATAAGGTTGACAGGAAGTTTATCAATTTTGTTTATTCTCTCAAAAAACCAACTCTTTGATTTGTTCATTCTTCATATTTTTTTTAGTTTCAATTGCATTAATATCTGCTCTGATCTGTACAATTTCCTCTCTTCTATGAGATTTGGGTTTGACTTGCTCTTCCTTTTCTAGAAGCTTGAGAGTAGCATCAGGTTGTTTATTTGTGCTCATTCTGTTTTCTTGATATGACAACTTATTGCTATATATTTCCCTCTTAGGACTGCTTTCATTGCATCCCACAGGTTTCAGTATGTTGTATCTGCATTTTTATTGAATTGTAGATATTGCTTTATTTTTTCTTTAATTTTACTTGTAGCCAACTGGCTGTTCCAAAGGTTGTTATTTAACTTATATGTATTTATGCAGGTTTGCAATTTTTTTTGCCATTAATTTCCAATTTAAGTGCGCTATGATCAGATATTATGCATGGGATAATTTCAACCTCTTTGAATATACTTAAGATTGTTTTATGGGTTAATATATGGTGTAATTGGGAGACTGTCCCATGTGCAGCTAAGAAGAATGTGTATTCTGATGTGGTTGGGTGGAACACTCTGTAAACATCTACTAAGTCCATTTCCTCACAGGTATGATTGAGTTCTATTGTTTCTTTGCTGACTTTTTGTCTAGTTGACCTCTTTGTGACAGTGGGGTATTAAGTTCCCATGTTATAACTGTGTTCTTGTGTATTTGGTTTTTCCTGTCCATAAGTATTTATCTTATATAGTTGGATGCTTCTGCATTTGGTGCATAGATACTTATAATTGTTAGTTCTTTTTCCTGAAGTTTTCTCCTAACAAGTATGTAGTACCTTTCTTTATCTATTTTAATCATTTTAGGTTTGAAATTCACATTTTCTGCAAACAGAATAGCTACCCTTGCTTTTTTCTGGGTTCCTGTCACATGCAATATTGTTTTCCATCCTTTAACTTTCAATCTGAGTTTCTTTAGTGTCAGATGTGTTTCTTGTATACAGCATATTGTAGGATCCTATTTCTTGATCCATTCTGTCAACCTATTTTATTTGATAGGTGAATTGAGGCCATTTGCATTTATGGATATAACTGATATGCACCAGCTCAACTTTGTCATGTTATGTCCCTGTTGTTTGTCTTCTGCTTTTTCCACTTGTTTAATTGATTGCCCTACCTGGTGGTTTCTTTCTGTTTTTGTTATGGAGATTGTGGTCATCTTTATCTCTATCTAGTGTGTCTTTCAGTACTCTTTCTAGGGTTGGTTTGGTGGACATGAGTTTCTTCAGTTGTTCTTTGTCAAGGAAGTATCTTATTTCTCCATTAAATTTGAAAGACAGTTTTGCTGGGTACATCAGTCTGGGTTGAAAGTTGTTTTCTTTCAGGGCTTGAAATGCTACTTCACTCTACCTCATCTTAACTTGAGGGTTTGTGCTGCAAAGTCTGCCATGATTCTGATGGGTTTTCCTTGATAGGTGAGTTGTGTCTTTTCTCTAGCAGCTTTTAGCTTTCTGTTTTTATGTTGTATGTTTGGGATTCTTATTATTCTGTGTCTAGGTGTAGATTTATGTTGGTTTTGACTGTTTGCTGTGCTATATGCCTAACTTATCTGCATATTTGATTTTTTCCCCATGTTTTAGAAATTTTCTGCTATTATTTCTGTGAATAGTTTACCTATGTTATTTGCATAGACACCTGCATCTTCATTGATCTGTATTAGTTCATATTGTTTCTCTTGGCATCATCCTGAAACTGCTGTATTGTCATTTCATGCTACTTTGTTGTTTTTAAAAGTTCTACCCTTTTGTGGTTGCTAAATGCAATCCTGTCCTCAAGGTCCAAAATTCTATCCTCAGCTTCATTTAATTTTGCCAGCTTTCAATAGAATTTTTTGTTTCTTGGATATCTCTTTGAATTTGTTTCATAGACTCTGTTTGGCTTCTATATTGTTCATTCAAGGTTTCAATCAATTTCCCATGATCCTGTATTTTTTAAATCTATTTCTTCTCTAGATATATTGAGCAACTCCTTTACTAATGTTGTTATTTCTGTCTTTACATGGGAAATTATTTCTAATTTGATTTCCTCTATGGCCGCATGGATTTTGTGTCTTTATTTCATTTGCCATCTTTTTGACGATTTCTGGGGTATAACTTTTAAAGCCCTCTATTTCAATGTTGCCTGTACTTGCTCCTGATACAGTAGATGTTTGAGATTGCTTTTCTTTTTTTTTTTTTTTTGTCATTTTCACCTTTTGGTCTACTATTTGGTCTTTCAATCCCAATAGTGTCAACTGTCTATGGTGTATAGCTTAGGGTCCTATTGTGTTCTTGATGTTTGTCCAATTGTTAAGTACTACAATGAAGAGGAGGATCAGTCACCTGGATTCCTCCTGCAGGTCCTGGTGGGTAAATCCTATATTCTTCCTGGACTGACAAGCCTAGTAGTATTGATGTAGGTAAACCCTTAGTTCCTGTGGTTACAATGTCCTCAGGTTATTCCAGATCACCAGAGCTCCCTGTCTATAGTGTTTGTGTCAGCTGAGGCCCTACTGTGACACTGGATATGTCATAAGCTGTTTTAATTTTCTACAAGTTGAGGGAGGCCTTATTGGTACACTCCTCAAGCTGCTTGATGTTCTCTATGTGGAGGTGGGGATCACCCACCTTCTTGCTATGCCTCATTACAGTTGGAGGGAGCTTCATTACTGCTCCTGTTTACCCACTTAAGACCTCTATTTTAGGTGCAAACTCACCACACTGACTGGAGCCTGCTGAGGTCTTCTGTTTGGGTCAGGGTTTACTGAGTCTCCCATTGACCCCACAACATTAACTGCAGTCCAAGATTCTGGAAGAAGGGGTAGGAGCTGAAGATTAACAGCAGTACTAGGTCCAAGAGGTGGGGGGATCCCTGGGAACAGTGGGGCACAAAGAAAGTGCACCATGATGGGACATTTTTATTTTTGCATGTTGGGCCTTGTATTGCTGTTTTGCATGTGCTGCATTTAGATTTACTTTTATACTAAGTACTGGATTTCATTGTATTCCATTCTTGACATTTTTAGTGGTAATGAGATGACTTGTTCTATTTTAGACAGCTTTGTGAAATGGCTTTAAATTTTTTTTAATTGTTTTTGTAGCTTTCAAAAGTGTGTCTGAGGATTCATCCAGAGGCTATGGAAAAGGTTTTGGAAGTTCACCACTTTTGGAGGTGATTGTTAGTATTGAATCAGGAAATGCTAATGTGCTTGTCTCTGCAATTCTGACGCTCTAGTTTTCCTGTCTATTTGGAAACTCCTAAATTTCAAGAAAAGAAGTGGTCATCTATAAGACAACCAAAGGTAGGCATTCTTTTATGCAGACTGCATAACCCCAATCCCTCAGTTGTAAAGCAATCAGAATGCATGCTCATCCATGAAGACACACATGAGTTTTGAATGAGCTCCATCTGGGCATAAGCTTTCCATGTGGCAAGCCAGAGAGAACTTCACTCAGTTTCTTTGATTATTAATCTAATTTTCAGCTTGGCAATGTATTGGGGACCTGGCCAAGAGCCCTGAATATCTGTGTCAATGATATGGCAACGTACGATAATATAAGAAACAGAGAAAAATTTAGTAATACATGATGAGTGACTGGGAAGTTGATGTTTCTAGATGGAATAAAAGAGGGACACTCCAAGGCAGCCACTCTTTTTTTGGGGTGTTTCAGTGATACTTGGTGCTAGTGCAAGATTCAAAGTTGGTGCAAGATTCAGAGGTCTATGACTCAAAGGGCAAGTATAACCTTGGGATGACTGCAGAGGATGGAGATGATATCATGCTAAGAAGGATGCTGCCCTGCAGTGTTTTTCTAAACATAGTGATCTTAGTTTCAATCTTAGTAAGTGGTAGAGGATGGCTTATCTCTAAAAATTTGATGTGAAATCTCAAATGGGTGGTTCTGATAACCCAAATCCTCAATTTTATCCTTTTGGGAAGTATGCAAAATTAGCCATTGTGAATTTGTGATCCCCAACAGCAATGCAGTTTTTAAATTTTCTTTTTCATTTTGAAGAGACTAAACCAATACAAAACATAACAAAACAAAATAAAATGGAACAAATCAAATCACAACAGAACAATGCAAGCAACATTGGACTTGAAAACAAGGCAACAGGAAATCAACAGTGGATACCACAAATTCTGTTGTTTTCTTTGAAATAGTTGTCCTCAACTTCACACACAGTAAAATCCAGCCAAACCGTAGAGTGTAAAACCAATCAAAACTAAAGAATGAAAGCTTTATGAGACTTCAAAAGAACACAGTAGGAAATCAACAATGGCCACCATTGTTTCTCTTCTTTTTCATCAAAATAGCTGTTCATACCTTCACACATAATGAAATCAAATAAAAGCAAACAGAGTCAAACCAATCAAAACAAAAGAATGAAAGCATTACTGGACATCAGAACCAGATGACAAGGAATGAACAATGGCTACTATAATGTCTTGTTTTCTTTAATCAGTCATAACTTTTGTGTTTAGAGGCATAGTTCATTAAAGACATACTAGACCTACCCTAGGAAAGCTTTTGATCTTTATTCTTTTTCTGCCCTCTAGATGAGTAGGATTTAATTTTTGTGCCATGCATAGAGTCACTCTTCTGTCCCTTCTCCACTGCTCTGCCTCTGGGAAATAATACAGTTGATCATAGCAGTGATTTGTTTTCTCTGTGGTTGCTGGATTCCCAGTTTCCAGAATGAAATGTTTGTTCTTCCCTGAACCCCTCCCAGAGTAAAACTGACCTTTATATATCTCTGGGTCATGTTCTAAAAGCTTCATCTAGATTTAAAGCTCAAACACTCAAGGAATAAATATAAAATTTTAGTCCAAGTTTATCAGAGTTACTGCACTTAGCCTGAAGTGGAAATTAACTCCTTTTACTGCTCTCTCCCTTCAAGAATGCTGTTCCATAAGACAAACTGACTGTGTTTTATAATAAAGAAGCTTCAGTGATAGAATAAAACACATTCCTAGGCAGCCTTACTGAATTGAACAAAAACAAGTATTAAAGTGTGGACACAGTATCAGTCCTAGAAGATTGACTCTCTCCTGCCATGATTTCTTACCACAACACCTTGACAAGCCAGCTACCATTCTTGGAGAGATGCCAACCAAGGTTCTCGAAAAGGAAATCCTATAGCTAAGTGTGGTCCAAGGGCCACAGAATCACAATAAAAGGAGCCCTGGTGCACAGTTAAGACAGGCTAACTCAGTTTTGGCCACTTCCTAGCACTTGCAGTTCACAGGGACTGCCACTGGATGGTGGTAAATGAAAGGCTTTAGATTGGGCATAGAGCAAGGATAGACAGTGATACATTCTTGCCACTGATTTCTTTTAAAAGTGGGAAGAAACTCTGATCTGTAACAGGGCATATTGGATCCTTAGCAGACCTGTCTTCTCCTGCTATTTGCAATACATACTTAGCTCCAAAGAGTGTTGCCTAGTCTCTTTCTACAACCCACCTTGCCTGAGTATGTTTCTGAAAATAAAACAGATGAAATTTCCTTTCATAGCTGTGGAGGACCACCTGCATGACTCTCCTTGACAGAGAGCAATTATCTAAAATTTAGCTAAACCTGGCCCTGTTTTCATGTATTGATATGTACAGAACTGGCTGGGACTTTTCCTTATTTCTTCAGTTTGCTTTCAGCAATGCAAATTGGTCTAGCCAAGATGCTGATGTGTAGTATTTCAAGGAAGGTGACAGGTCAGTGTTACTCTGTACCCATAGTTCCCAAAAACCATGCATGAATTGGGCAGGAAGGAGAGCCATGTTACACACTGCTGGTTGGGTTTGAGCTTTATAGTAAGAGGCTATGACTTCTCAGGGTATATGAGATTACACATCAGAGCTGAAGCATCAACCCCAAAACATTACATACTACCTCAAACTCTATTATGCAGATTACTCTTTCTATACATCCTCACTCTTCATATTGGGGATTTCAGGCCACCTTGCTAGTCCAGCTCATGGCACTCACGCACTTTCTGACACTCTCACAGTCACTCAATCTCAAGTCAATCCCATCATCAAGAATTAATAAAACCCAGGTTTGGCCTTGGGTTGAAATATTTGTTCCAATAAAATACCACCCTAGCAGTACTTAGAACCTCATTAACTCCCCACAATTACAGATATGCCTTAGTGTCTTTATTTTTGCTGTGAGTTGTGCTGGAAGTGGTAGATTGGAATTAATGAGTAGAATTCCAAGAACTTTCCTATGGGATTACAAATATAAACTTCCTGGATTGGAATGAGGACTGAGAAGGGCTCTCTATACATCATCTGTCCCTTTAGAAATAACAATTATATATGGTTATGAAGCTAGCAGTTTTGGCAATCAGCTGTGCTATCAAACAACAGGTGGTCATTGAAACAAGAAACCTGTGTAGCTGGTCATTCCAATAAAAAAATCATCAGCTTAGGTTCCTTCTTAAAAACAGTCTTTGATTTCAGAAAACCGTGTTTTTTTTCCCTTTTTTTCTGATTGTTATTACAATGTATCTCTGATAACTGACCTATGAGAAAAGCTTGAGTAATCTATTTATAGTTACAAACCTAAGAACTCTACAAGGGTATTGTAGTTCAACTTGGCCAAATACATCTGAGAGTGAACACTGGCTTAAAATCATTCTTTGTGTTTTTATAAAATTGGTCCTATATCTGGTTAATGTGTGTTAATAACTGGTTAATGCACATGCAGCTTAGTCATTGAAGAAAAAAATTTTTTAGACTAGTGAGTTTTTAAAAAAAAAATTTTATTCCTTTTGAGATTTTCAAGAACAATTCATCTATTTAGGTTTTCTTTTCTTTTTTTTTTGTTTTGTTTTTTGGTACTGGGGATCAAACTCATGACCTTGCACTTGCCAGGCAGGCACTTATGCCACTGAGCTAAATCCCCTATTTAGGTTTTCAGTATAGCAAAGTTTATTTAAAACTTTGATGGTTGAAGACTACTAGTGTCAAGACTTACAAATCAGTCACTTTCAGTTTGTTAGCAAAAAGGTTTTATAAGATTGATTTGTTGTGCATGTTTCTATGTGTCATTTTAAGTATGTCTTATATTTTAGTTATTACATCAATAAGTAGACACTTCTGTTAGAGCCCATATATCTTACTTCACAGGATTCACAATAAGTTTATGTGACAGAAATAAAGACTTTAAAGTTGGTAACATGTTTCTATCCAGCTTGTTAGCTAATTGAAACAACATCAAATGATTGGTTCTATCAGTGCAAGGTCTACTGTTGCTTGTCTATGGTAACTTAAAGAGTCTTTCCTTGGTAATATCAAGGGAAATGTATTTCTAGGGAAATGGATGCACCTAGAGGCCCTGCTCTCAAATGAAATAAATTGGACACACATATATAACTAGCATGTAGTTTCTCTACTGTGAGAAACCAAAAGTGTAAAGAAAGACAAAAGGGTACAATGGATTTTGAGAAATAAGAAGAAAGGGTCCCAATAGGGAGGGGAACAGGGGAGGAGAAAGGTAAAAGGAAAGAGGAGAAACCTAAAAATAATGAGAAAACAAGAAAAACATGGAAACAAAGCTCTTGTGAATGGGGAGAGGAAGAGATGTTAGGGGAAGGTGAATGGGAAAAAAGCAACAGATTTTACCATGTACAGGTACAAATTCTCTATGATGAATGTGATCCCTGTGTATATATAGCATGTACCAACAACATCTGATTGCAAAAAATGTTTAATGATAAAACATATAGTGTAAAGTGTTGAGATGTTATGATTTGATTATTGAGAGTTGTGTACGGCCACACCACCCTGAACGTGCCTGATCTCATCTGATTATTGAGAGTTGTCTAAATCAGTTATTAAGATATGTTAAAGTTGGCTATAATTAAAATGTTCAGTACTCTGTGTCTAAAGAAATAAAGTTTTCATCACATAGTGAAATGCTTTGGTTATTCTTACAAAATCTAGGGTTAAAAGCAAAGGTTCAATATTGTAGTGAAATAGACTTCTTGTCTTCTCATTCTTAGGCTTTTGATTATCAAAAGAGTGACTTTTAAGAGTTAAAGAGTTCTGTGACATGCATTTCTTTAAATCTGTGCCAAAAATGTGTTTTCAGAGAAAATCTCATTTTCTATTCAGACTTTCTATCATCGCTCAATTGTATAAAGTGCTTAATGGCAGCTCAGGAGCGGGCCCCACTATGGGGAAGTGTCACACAGCCCCTCTACAGACCAACTGGCCAAACCCCTTCCTGTGACTCAGACCTCTCTAAACTTCCTATCACTTATTAATGTATGACAGTGTTTTTCTCAGCACAGTTTTGTTTTGTGTGCCTATTAGATTACAAACTTTATTAAAGTTATAAATAAAGAGTTAAAGAGTAATTGAATGTTAAGCTACAAGGTATTTTGAGTAATTGGTTCATTGATATGTTAAATAAACAACTATTTTCTCAGTTGATGACATAGCATATATTTGGAAATATATGTATGTAGACATCTAAAAAGAAAGCTATGTGGTGAGTCTGAGATTTAAACTTAAGGTTACAGAGTTAAGACTACCTAGGTTTATCATATTCAAAGTAACTAATAGGTACTCTATTAACATAATACATGTTTAGCGCTTAAACATAAAACAATAAAACTTAGTGACTCTTTAAATTTTCTCCTAACATTTAACCTTGATCTATATCTCTTGGTTTTGATTAAACACATTTTGTGACTGTACAAATGAAACCACTATATTAGATAAGAAATGTACTTGTGACCATTAATCCAGATTCCTAAACTTGTGAGATGTAAAATGTCCTTAATCTTGCCAATATTGTTATTCTTTATAAAACCTGCCTTAAATTTTTTCTTAAGAGCAGAAACTAAATACATACAAAGATTTCTGTATAGCTGTGATAGAAGTATTTCTAATCTCGTGGTCTATAAAATGGTAGTGTAATACCTTGGTTCACAAATGCTTCTCTGTGTGAACGATTTAGGGCTCCCAAATAGAAGCATTCAGCAAATTGTTGATTCCATTCATGAACACAGCATCAGGTAAAAATGACAATTGCAGACATCTTCTCTGCACGAACATGCATACAGCCACCTTCCCCAGAATTGCAAAATGAATTAAGTTCATGAGACTCGGTGTCATTGTATTTGTGTTTCCCAAGTGCACAGACCTTCAAAGTCACTGAACTGATCAACCATCTTAACACATCATTGACTCCTAGCTAAAGTTATTTATGATGATAGTCTTTTTGGGTTGAAGCATCTGGCCAACCCTTACTCATGTTTGAGTCTTTTGGGATGAAATGTGCCTGCCTCTCCAGAAGGAGACAGCCAGACACATGATGGGGACAATATTTCAAGGCTTGTGATGTGTGATTGTTGTATGTATTTTTAATATGTATTGAAATACAAGATGTACAAATGCACTTTAGTCCAGGCCACATCACTCTAAAAATTAAAGGTTAGACCATAATAGCATATCAAATACATCCAGAGACAGGGTCTTTTTGAGATAATGTCTCATTGTGTAGTTCAGAATGGCCTTAAATGCACTATGGAGCCCAGCCTCTCTGGGAACTCCAAGCAATCCTCCAGCCTCCATCTCCAGAGTGCTCAGATTGCTGCCAAGCACCATCACGTTCATCTTAAGTGGATTCCTCCTAAGTAGCACTCTATGAAAAGTTAACAAATTTAGGTAAATTTCTTTATGTCATTAATAGCTCATATATAGATAATGATAAGTGACGTAAAAGTTTGTATACTCAGCTGAACAGTTAAATCTATTTCAGAGACAATAACACATCCTAAAGTTATACCAATGTCACTGTAATTCATATGCTAAAATCTATCTAGTTTTCCCCATAAATTCTTGTCATTGTTGTGTGTTTACATAGCACACAGATTGAACCTCTATGACAATCATGACTGAAAAATAACAATTCCTTGGTCATATTATAAATTTAAACTATTGTCCTGTGTGTTCAACAACTGGGGTTTGAAACCATAGCTACTAAGCTAAGTGAACTAAGAGGACACCCACTATTTTTCTGCTGACCCTCAAGACAATTGGGGAATCAGGACATGAGCTAATTGAAATAGCTTCAAATGATAGGTTTTATCAATGCAAGGTCTATTATTGCTGTAACTATATTTTAACAGGTGGCTTAGAAACTTTTGAAAGTAATTTTCTAGAGCAGTTGGAAAGATTTGGAGATGGGGGATGGAAAAGACTTACAATGCCAGTACATGGGGCCCACTGAGTGATCCTGGGCACCCTTTAAAAGACCAAAATGCTGATTGGAATGTATACAGTAAAAGCCAGCCTTAGGAGATTTCAGTTGATTTCATTGATATTTGGGCTGGAAACTATATGTGTTACTCTGGCAGAAAATTTGTGTCCATTGTGCCCTTCTCCTGACATTTTCAGGAGAATGAAATCAAGGGTGATGAACTAACTAATCTGGCCATGCAAATTTCAAGATGGGCAAGGTTTCAGGCTCTGTCATGGAAACTGCTGGCTCCTTTCAATCAGATTTGTGATAAGAATCAGGGGCAACAGGCAGAGCAGAACTAAGTATGGTGGCACACACCCATATTCATAGCATTTGGAAAGCTGAGGGATGAGGATCATCACAAGTTCAAGGCCAGCCTGAGTTCTACAATGACTTGAAGGCCAGCCTGAATTACATAGTGAGACGCTGTCTCTGAGGAAAAAAAGCTACAAAAAATTGGAAAAATTTTAACTTTGGCACAGAAGGAACCATATGCAAAATTAGGAGCCAAAATCAGTATGACTACTTAAAGTATTAGCACCATTAAAACTTTGGGCTGGCATCAGAAAATTGAGAACATCTTAGGAATCAAAAACATAGAACTCTTTGGAGGCTCAAGGGTGCAAAGTGAAAATCTTTCATTTGAGAAGCAGTCCATGGAATGTTGCTAGAGAAGAATCTTTTACAAAATTAGATTTCTGGGATTATTTTCACTGTGTTCAGTCATCCAGGTACTCAGAGGCTGTGGTACCCATGGTCTAAAGGGACCTGGCTACTCTTCAGGCTGGCAGCAAACCTTATCACTGTGTGTGACTCTTCTTTTTACTGGCATGCAGAATGCAAAAGTTGTGGGTCAGGAAGGCTTCCACTCAAACTTCAAAGGAAGATCTTAGCAGCCAGAAAAGGAGTCCCTAACAGGGCAGTGTATGAGGTTAGGGGATGAAATAAATGAGTCAGTGGAGAGCTCAGGAAGTTGAGATGACAGAAATATTGAATGAGCATCATAGATGAATTAAATCCAAGAATAGAGCCATCTCAAGAAGAGGCCACAGGGCCCACAACTAGCATGGCTATGGGAGTGATCCTGCCAAGCTCTCTGGATCTTGAATCTCACCATTAAGTGCTCTGCATTTCAGATATGAAGCTCCAGAGCTTCATATTTGTCCTGCTAGATTTGGTATTGCTTTGGTCTGACTCTATCTCCAAATTGTTTCTCACTTTTGGAAGGGGAGTTTCTGCACTATGTCATTCTACCATTGATCAGTTTTCTGACTTTTATAAAGGTGTATAGTTGTCAATTTGCCTTGAACAGCTGAAGGGACTGGAACTTCTGAAAATGCCAAAACCACTGAACCTTTGGGAAGGGACCAGTGCATTTCCAGTTGTGCACAGAATAGTTATACTATGTTAGGTGTCATTCCATGAACTAAGGAATTGACAAAAAGATGTATTTTTATACAATGGAGTACTACCCAGTCACAAAGAAGGATAAACTGGAGACTTATAGGTAAATGGATGCAACTTGGGAACATACTCATTAGTGAAATAAATAGCACACACAAGGGTAAACATCAGATTGTTTCATTAGTGTGATAAGATGAAAGAAAAACATGTATATGTGTATGTATATGTATATAAAACAGTTATAATCATTATACTATGTAGGGAGCAGCATGATAGCTTCATGGCTACCACTCCATCTCTCCCTCCTGTGGGCGTCCAGTGCGTCAGCCTACATTTCCCAGGATCCTCTCGCCCCACCCAGGAAATGACAGCAACCCATCCGTAACTTCCCGCCCCCGCTTCTTTATAAGCCAGGAACATTGTTCAATAAACGAGGTTTGATTGGGAAACTTCAACTTGCCTCCGTCTCTCTCTCTTCACCCTGTCCCTGCCCCGTTTTCCTTCCTCTAGGGGAAAACCCATGCATTGGTCCGCAGGCCGGATCAAGTGGCGCCCAGCATGAGGGCCCCAATACGAGGAGGTCAACGAGGGATCGTTCACAGAGGAAAAGCCGTGGCCATGGTAACTGGGGGGACTCCGTCCTTGTGATCTGTACAGACAACTGCCTGACGTCTTGTCCCAATCACGGTAAGTGAACGTAATCGGCTTGGGTCAAGCATTAAGTGAACACGAATTGTTCATTGCCGGCCTCAGTAAGGCCCTCAAAGCGAGAGAGATAAGGGTTAAAACAAAAGATTTATTAAACTTGCCCCTGGTTCCCTCCGGAGGGCTCCATTGATACTAAAAGATGGGAAACATTAGGAAATGCTTTAAAATACTACTATAGAGTTTTTTGGTCCCAAAGGGGATAGGAGAAAAGTCCCGGTGACCTCTTTTGCATGTTGGACCTTAATTTCTGCGCTGCTAACCCAACGTCATGCAGGTCCCCAAATTAACAAAATGCTTACTCAAGTGAGGTGAGGCTGCACTACGCTCCTCCCACAATCCTACCCCAAAGCCACCCTCAGACACGTCCAGTGTTACCAGTCATCCCGGCTCTGTAATTCTTGATAGTAAAAAGCCACTTCAAAATGGCGACTTGCCGCCACTTCCTTTGTCTGGGACACACAAGGACATTCAAAATGGCGCCGCCCTGTTTGATATTCAAAATGGCGCCACCCTATTTGACACTCAAAATGGCGCCACCGGCCCCGCAGGTCATTAAGACCCATACGCCATTCACAGTAACTACTTTAAAGGAATTAAAAACAGCAATCACTCAATACGGCCCCATAGCTACTTTCACCCTTGCTGTTCTAGATTCCATGACTCAAAGTTAAATTATCTCAAATAAATGAAAGGACTTAGCCAAAGTCACTCTTTCTGGGGACAATTATTTGCTTTAAAAATCTAAATTTTGGACCAATGTAAAGCCATAGCTAAAAATAATACCGCTCAATAAAACCCCTAGACCCTCCCCATGCTAGCAAAAACTGGCGACTTTAGTACAAAAAAAAAAAGCCCAAATGCAATATGATCCTGGCCTTTTTACACAAATTAATACATCCACCTGTAGGGCTTAAAAAAGGCTCCCTTTTGGTGGAGAGGTTGTTTCTTCTCTTACTAAAATTAAACAAAAACTAGAAAAACCCTTCTGTGATTTTTTTGATCGCCTCTTACAGGCAGCCGAGTGCTTTTTCGGCTCCCCTGAGAGTAATTCTGCCTTAATCAAACAATTGGCTTATAAAAATACAACATCCACCTGCCAGGCTGCAATTGGGCCACACAGGGAGAGGGAGGACCTCTCGGGCTGCATCCGCCTGTGCACTGATATGGGCCCGGTCTACCATTGGGGCCTAGCTATGGCTACAGCTGTAAAGGAGGTTCTTCTCCCACACAAACAAGGAAGAAAATCTAATAATGGCAAATATTTTAAATGCGCA
>PVLA01009976.1:15605-69433 GCA_004027455.1 Hydrochoerus hydrochaeris
CCTTAGAGACCATTGGCCAAATATCTATATTCTTCATTATATGGATAATATCCTCTTGACAGGAAAACATAAAGATCAAACCTTACAATGTTACACATATAGTGACTTCATCTTTGCCACCCTTCAAACTAAAAAAAACTAGTAAACATATTATAGCTCACATGCTGTCAGCCTTCTCGGTTCTGGGATGCCCCCAACAACTCAAGACCAACAATGGCCCCAGCTATACAAGTGCCTCCTTCGCTCAATTTTGCAAGTGCCTTAATATTCTTCATACTACAGGTATACCTTACAATCCTCAAGGACAGGGCATTGTTGAACATGCACATCGTTCTCTTAAATCCACTATAGATAAAATAAAAGGGGGAACATGGTATCCTACTAGAGGATCCCCCAGAAATATCCTTTCACATGCTCTATTCATTTTAAAATTTTTGACCTTAGATGCCTCAGGCTGCTCTGTGGCGTCTCATTTCTGGAATACACAGACACAATTTGCATCTGTACTTTGGAAAGACCTAATGACCAATATATGGAATGGCCCTGACCCTGTTCTTATCTGGGGACGAGGCTCAGTCTGTGTTTACTCCAAACAAAAAAAGGAGGCTAGATGACTACCTAAACGCCTCATAAAACAAATAGATAGCCCTTCATCAAAAACATTATGTGACGCCCAGGAATAATATTCTTTCCTGAGGCACAACCCCCTGTGTTCTCTTACAGATGATACAACCTCCCAAAGCCTTATGGGCCATCATCGGACTCCTGACACAACTACACCTAACAGATGACAATCCCCATCAACCCTGGCAGTGGACCATCGCTCGCTGGGATAATCAAAAGGTGGTTCGGAAAGAGACCACCTCAGAAAAACCTCCCTCTCTTCCATGTGGGGAGGCCTTTTTCCTTACATTGCCCCCTTATTAGGCCCACTAGCCGCTTTACTGTTATTCCTAACTGTTGGCCCCTGCATTTTCCAAAGGATCATGACACTCCTTAAAAATAGGCTCGATGCATTCATGGCCAAGCCCATTCAGGTACATTATCATCAATTGGAGATGGCAGATCAAGAAACTTGGAGGGAAACAACCCCTACAAATGGCCCATGTAATGATGTGTGAGCCAACTGCCCTGAGACACTGGACAGGCAGCCAGAGACGGGCAACTGGGACACATATGTTACACCACCTGCTGCCTAAGACAGTCACAGGACCAATTGCTGTCCTGCAGGCCCATGACGGGTAAGGCCTGGTTGGGTTCATATGAAGAGTCCTTGACCTAAGACAGGCGCTGTCCTCACAGGGCCTGCCATACTCTTATAAAGTGGTAAGGGAGGAGATGTAGGGAGCAGCATGATAGCTTCATGGCTACCACTCCATCTCTCCCTCCTGTGGGCGTCCAGTGCGTCAGCCTACATTTCCCAGGATCCTCTCGCCCCACCCAGGAAATGACAGCGACCCATCCATAACTTCCCGCCCCCGCTTCTTTATAAGCCAGGAACATTGTTCAATAAACTAGGTTTGATTGGGAAACTTCAACTTGCCTCCGTCTCTCTCTCTTCACCATGTCCCCGCCCCGTTTTCCTTCCTCTAGGGGAAAACCCACGCATTGGTCCGCAGGCCGGATCAATACTATCATTTTCTCTGAGTTCACTGAACAGAATGATTTGTGCTTGTTCAGATTTGGCATTTTTCAGATAATTGAATACATATGTGTTCATTCATACATCTGCATGTGTGCTCTGAGTCAATGATTTAAGGATGACAATGCACAATGTATGTACCATTGTCACCCCCTCATTAATGTGTTTTGAAATTTTTGTGGTAGTTTGTCCTCCTCTTTTTCTGCTCTTCCTCTTCCTCCTTCTGTTTTCTTTTTGTACTGGAAATAAAATGGATTTAGAAAAATATTAGGTGGCACTATGAACTTTTCTTTGTCTTTAGTTGGAGATTAACTATAGTTGAAGGCTATGTTGGCATTTGATGTTGTCATGGAATGAATTGGTATCATTAATCCTGAAATGTCAACTACATTGGACTAAGAAACACCTCGGGTCTAGTAGATTAATAATGCACACAGCTAGATATGTTGGTGTCAATCATAGAGGAATGTTCTTGAGTATTATATATGGTCCATCATCTGCTTGTCTCTGTCACTGTTTATCTGCTCTGCATTCTGACCATTATGAACTAAGCGGTTTAGCTTTGCCAGACACTTGTGCCATCAGGTTTCCATTTGGGAACCTTTTCTTCCTTAAGTAGTGGGTGTCAAGCATTGAGTCTCAGTGATGGGAAATTAATATCTGACTAACAGGGATACTGATTTCATTTCTTTTGGATAAATGAATTGAAATGGATAAATGAAATGGTGCTGTGTTGTTTGTCTTTCTTTCCAGGAAAGGGAAGATTGTTGAATTCAAGATCAGCCTGAAAAACTATTGAAAGCATTTCCTTTGGAAACATATCCAAGAATAGAGTTGCTAGAGGGTATGCTAGCTGTATTGCTAATTTTATAAGACACTTCTATGTCTTTTTATGTTTGTATCAATTTACCTTCTCTTGAAGAATGTATGTTTCTTTTCCCTAAAACCATGACAGATTTGACCTTTTGGTAATAGCTGTATACCTGTTGGCTAATTCTGTACCTCCTTTATAAAAATGTCTCCCTTGGCCTTTACCCACTGTTTTCTTCACTCATATTTTATTTTGGATTTTGTAATAAGGTGAAAAAATATATATTTAATTTGTTTTATTTGTTTCTTTATTCTTCTTTGCTACTGATTCATTAAAATTCAGAGGGAGTGTCTGTGCCCTTTCTGTTTTCTTTATTGTCATACATTTTGTAAATTTGGAGCAACTGACTAAGCTAAAGGGAAAAGAGGATTTTGAAAAACAACTTATGGCTGGGGTAAGGGGCTGCTTTGTTAGGAATGCCCTATGTTAGGAAGCTAACTGCTTGTGTCATCAGAAGGGTCAGAGGAGGTCTCCTAAAGTGGAGATAGTGCACCTCTACTTAGCACCCCTGCAGACAAGTTATAGGTTTGATGACATTTGTCACAGAAATACAATTTTAAGGCACATCCATGAGGAACAAAGGGAGGATTTTTAGGCACTGGTTTAAAAGTGCACATTCAAAGAGAATAGAGCACAGGCTCTTAAGAGAAAGATGTGCACTGTGGCCCAGAACTATGCACCTTTATGAGGTTCTGGAAGTGAATGTCTATGGGAAAAGAGAATTTGTTTCACAGGGGAAGAGTGATGGTGCTTCTCACAGACAAAGGACAAGCCCAGCTCTATGCTAGTGTCTTTTAGACCCCTGGCTAAAACACTTTTTGTGTGAGTTTCTCAAAAGGGAAATTTCGAAGTATCTTTTCTGTACCAATGCAGCTGTTTTTCTTAAAAGTACAATATTAAAATTATGCCTTTCCTCATCTCCTTTCAATCATATTTATTTCTTCTACCCATTTAAATTAATTGAGTTTATTCACCTCCTGGGTACCTTGTCAGAAGAATTAAAAAGAATCATAGTGTAAGGGCATACTTATATGATTAGAAAAGGTATAGTTATGGAATAAGAAACTTATAGACAAGTTACACCCAGTTCAAATCCACTAGTAGCCTCCATCTATGCTCCTACTGCCTGTCTTGTAAATGTGTTGCTGAACTTAGTCAGCTGTGACTGTCTGGGTTCAGCTGCTGGGCTGCTGCTGATGCCCTTGGCCCATCTGACTCTTCTCAGCTTACTTTCCCCTAAATAATCAAATATATTGCTTCTCACTGGCTTCAAGTACTTTGGTTGGGGCGAAATAACCTGGTGAATGACACTTTCTAATTCTGCTTGCTCCATTTGAATCCATTTCCCTCATCCTTAGGATGTTCCTATGTTAAAATAAATGACTCCTTGTAAGAAAATTAGTTAGTTTTCCTGACAATACATGATTTCATTCAATCCATGTAATCAATCATATAATGCCTTGTATTTCTGGCTTGTAAACTATATTTGAACTGGACTCCAAACTGGCTCTTAGCGCCTGGGCCGGGGCTGCTCTTAGCACCTGGCACATTTTGCTGGTACTGTGAGCTTTGAAACAGCACTACAAGAGGACAGTGCAGTGGGTATATAAGGAACAGGTAGGCAGAGAGAGAGAGAGAGAGAGAGAGAGAGAGAGAGAGAGAGAGAGAGAGAGATGAGAATGGAGAGGGTAGAGAGGGAGGAGGGGCCTTCCTCCTTCCCTGGGGTGTTTTGGGATGACAGGTCTCTGACTGAGCCCAACCCTGACCAGAAAGTACCCTGAGGCCTCCCCACCCATGCCATCTCCAACCCTCAATGAGCCTCACCCCAGTAGAGGAAGAGGAGAACACTGTGATAACCCTGCAGTACAAGCAAAATCTCAGAGTCCCAGGCCATGCCTTTGCCTTTTTTGTTTTTGTTTCTTTTAAGATAGGGTCTTGCTCTGTAGTTCAGGCTGACCTTCAATTCACTATGGAGCCCAGGTTGACCTGCAACTTTCTAGAATCCTCCTACCTGGGCCTCCCTAGTTCTTGCTCCTATTTAATGAAGCCATTCTCCTGACATCTTTTTGTGTTTGTGTATAAATATATTTTGGCAATTGGATTCCACTGATTTAATTTGCTACTGTGGTTCCCTAGATGCTTTGCCAGCACTTTTTCTCTCATTTGGAGGGCTGCTCTTTCATTCAGTGTACTGTGAAGCTACTATTTATTTTGATGCTGTGCAAGTTGCTTAATTTTGCTTTGTTGCCAGTGCTTGTGTCATATCTGAAAATCTACAGTCAATTACCATGTGAGGGACTGTTCCCACTCTGTTCTTGCAGGTGTTCTAAGGTTTGGGGCCTTATGTTTGACTTTGTGTTGCATTTGGGATTGATTTGTGGGTATGGTATAAGATAAAGATCCAATTAATTTTTGGGGTTTGGATGCACATATCCAGTTTTAGCTACACCATTTCTTGCAGACATTATCCTTCCCTAATTGTGCAGTATTGGTGCCTTTGCCAAGGCTTAGTTGGTTATAAAGAATGGGTTTATTTCTGGGTATGGTCTTCTGTTCCATTGATTCCTTGGTGTGTTTTGATGATAGGATGATAATGTTTTGATGGCTCAAGCTTTCAAACACAGTTTAAAATCAGGAGTGTTAGACTTCCATCTTCATTCTTGTCTAAGACTCCTCCGGCTATTCAAAGACTTCAATGGTTCCACTCACAGTTAAGAACCTTCACATTTTCATGTGGAAAATGCTATTGGAATTTTGAGCAATTGTGCTGAACCTCTAGATTGCTTTGGGTTGTGTGGAAGTTTTGACATTGTTGACTTTTCTAGTGTATGAACATGGACAGCTACTTATATATTTGGAACTTTCAGATATTACTGTGCAGATTTTTAAATTTTTGGATAAATTTATTCCAAAGAATTTTTTGTCTCTGCTGCCCTTATATATGGAATTTTTTTTTGTTCTTTGTGGGTGGTCCATTGTTAGTGTGTAGACATGGTTCTAGTTTTTATAGTGGCTATTATGTCCTGCAAACTGACTGAATTTATTCAATAGTTATAGGTTTTTCAGTAGATTCTGTAGGTTTTCTATGTGTTAAATCATGCTCTTTGCAAACAGACACATATTTATTTGTTTATTTCTGATGTAATGGCCTCATATTTCTGTTTCTTATCTGGGTTTTCTGACTAGGACTGTTAGTGTGATATGTTGACTAGAAGTTGTATTAGTCACATGCTTGTGACTGTAACAAGATCCTTGATATGCACTATTTGTAGAGCAGAGATCTATTTTGGTTCCGGTTTTCAGAAACCTCAGTGATTGTAGTCTGGTTCTGGCCAAAGCATGGTGAAAATGCATGAGAGAGTAAAGCTGCTCCACCCATGGCAGCAGGATCCAGGGAGGTGGAGAAAGGCAGTGGAGAGATGCAGAAGAATGTACTGATCCCTCTCACGACACCAGGGACTCACCTTCTGGAATCAGTTTCCAGCTATGAAAGCACATTGTGTCTTTTTTTAAAAAAAATTTATTTAAAGAGAAAAAAGAAACAAAACAGAAAAAAGGGTAGCAACAATACAGAATTCCAAAGGAAAAAAGGAAAAAAAGCCCTAAGAAATCACTAATTGATAAATTACATATTGTCATCTTGGATATAGTTGTTCACAAAATTAAAGGATACATAGTAGGCATTCAAACAGTGAGACTGCAAACAGTTCTGCTCAACGATCCAACAAAGATTCAGAAATATGGTCATCTATTTTACATACTCAAACATACATGCAGTTATATCCCTTAAAGCACTTTCTTTTCCTCTTTGTTACAATAGCAATTACATGTTTGGGGTTTTGTTACTCTTATAGTTATTACTTTTTACACTAGAGATACAATGTGATATTTATAAATATGATTTGTATTTATTTCACTAATGAGGATAGTCTCAAGTTGTCTCCATTTACGTATGAAGGCATCAAGATCATCCTTTTTTATAGCTGAGTAATATTCCATTGTATAAAAATACTGCATCTTTTTCATCCACTCTGCAGTTGATGGGCATTTTGGTTGTTTCCAAGATTTAGCTATCACAAATTGTCCTGCTACGAACATGAGTGCACATATATCACTGTGATATGACCTTTTCAGTTCTTCTGGGAAAATACCCAGGAGGGGAATAGCTGGGTTGAATGGAACTTCCAATCCTAGTCTTCTGAGAATTCTCCATATAGATTTCCATAGTGGTTGCACCAGTCTGCACTCCCACCAACAGTGGAGCAGTGTTCCTTTTTCCCCACAATCTCACCAACATTTGTTATCAGTTGATTTCTTGATGGCAGCTATTCTTTCCAGAGTGAGGTAAAAATCTCAGTGTTGTTTTAATTTGCATTTCTTGAATGACCAATGGTGGTGAACATTTCTTCATGTATTTATTTGCCATTTGTATATCTTTCTCTGAGAAATGTGTGTTCATCTCAGATGCCCGCTTTTGGAGAGGGTCTTTGAATTTGAGGGGCTTGATGTTTTTCAATTCTTTATATGTTCTGGATATAAGTCCTTTGTCTGAGGGGCTAAATTGTTTCCCATTTTGCGGGTTTTCTTTTCACTCTGCTGGTGATTTCTTTTGAAGTGCAGAAAATTTCAATAATATGATATCACAGTTGTTGATTCTTTGAAGTGTTACCCATGCAGTTTGCATTTTGTTCATGAATTCTCTGCCTACTGCTATGTCTCCAAGACTTCTACCTACCTTGTCTTCCAGTAGATTCAGTGTTTCTATTTCGATATTTAGGTCTTTGATTGATTTAGACTTTAGTTTTGTGCATGGTGATAGGCATGGATCTAGTTTCAGTCTTTGGCCTGTGGAGAGCCAGTTTTTCCAACACCATTTATTAAAGAGGCTATCCTGCCAGTGAACATGTTTAGCCCCTTTGTCAAATATCAGGTAGCTGAGTGTCTTTGTAGCTGTGCTTGAATCTTCTAATCTGTTCCATTGATGGTCAGGTCTATTTCTTTGCCAGTACCATGCTGATTTTATCACTGTGGCTCTAAAGTACTGTTTCAAGTCAGCAATTGAGATGCCTTCTGCCTTGCTTTTGTTGTCCAGAATTACCTTTGCTAGTCTAGATTTCTTCTGTTTCCAAACGAATTTTAGTAGTGTTTTATCTAGATCTGTGAGGTATGTGAATGGTCTTTTGATTGGGATTGCGTTAAATCTGTGTAACAGTTTTGGGAGTATGGCCATTTTCATAATGTTGGTTCTTCCTAACCAAGAGCAAGGAATATCCTTCCATTTCCTAATATCTTCTTCAATCTCCTTTTTTATCATAGTATAATTTTCAGCATATAGGTCTTTTACAATTTTAGTTAGGTTGATTCCTAAGTATTTCATTTTTTTTAGATGTTATTGTAAAGGGTGATATTTGCATAATTTCTCTCTTGGTGAGTTTTTTGTTTGTGTACAGGAATGCTATTGATTTTTGAGCATTGACTTTGTATCCAGCTACACTGCTGAACTTGTTTATTAACTCTAGTAGTCCTTTAATGGAGTTTTTTGGTCTTCTATTTAGAGAATCTTGTCATCTGCTTATAGTGATAATTTAACTTCTTCCTTTCCTATCTTTATTCCTTTTATTTCTCTCTCTTGTCTGATTGCCCTGGCTAGTGTTTCCAGAACTATTTTTAAAAGGAGTAGTGATAGTGGACATCCTTGTCTTATTCCTGATTTTAAAGCAAAAACTTTCAGTTTTTGTCCATTTAGTATAATGTTGGCTGTTGGTTTGTCATAGATGGCCTTTATAAGGTTGAGGTAGACACTGTGTATTCTGAGTTTCTGCAGGGTTTTTATCATGAACATGTATTGGACTTTTTCAAAAGCCTTTTCTGCATCTATTGAGATGACCATGTGGTTTTTGTTTTTGGCTCTGTTGATGTGGTGTATTACATTTATTGATTTTTGTATGTTAAACCATCCCTGCATTCCTGGAATGAACCCCACTTGGTCATGATGTATAGTCTTCTTGATGATTTGCTGCATTCAATTTGCCAGTATTTTATTGAGAATCTTTTCATCAATGTTCATTAGTGAGATTGGCCTATAGTTCCCCTTTTTGGTTAGGTCTTTCTCTGGTTTTGGTATGAGAGTAACACATGGCTCTAGGAATGATTTTCAGAGGATTGCTTTTTTTTCAATTTCATTGAAGAGTTTAAGGAGTATTGGCAGCAAATCTTCTCTAAATTTCTTGTAGAATTCAGTCATGAATCCATCAGGACCTGGGCTTTACTTTGTTTGTGAGTTTTTAATTATGTTTTCAATTTCAATAGCTAATACTGGGTTGTTCAAAATTGCTATAACTTCTTAGTTGAGCTTTGGTAGTTCATATGTTTCTAGAATTCTGTCCATTTCCTCTGTATTTTCCATGCTATGTGAGTAGAGATTTTCAAAGTAGGTATTCATGATCTTTTGAATTTCCATGGGATCTGTTGTAATTTCCCCCTTTTCAGTCCTTATTGTATGAATTTGTGTTTTTTTCTGTACTTTTCTTGGTAAGGGTAGCTAGAGGTTTATCACTTTTGTAAACCAAAACACCAGCTTTTTGATTCATTATTTCTTTTTTTTTTTAGTTTCAATTGCATTAAATTCTGCTCTAATCTTTACAATTTCCTCTCTTCTATGAACTTTTGGTTTAACTTGCTCTTCTTTTTCTAGAAGCTTGAGATGAAGCATTAGATTGTTTATTTGTGCTCATTCTGTTTTCTTGATATGACAATTTATTGCTATACATTTCCCTCTTAAGACTGCTTTCATTGCATCCCACAGATTATAGTACGTTGTTTCCACATTTTCACTGAATTGTAGATATTGCTTTATTTCTTCTTTAATTTCATCTGTAGCCCACTGGTTGTTCAAAAGGTTATTTAATTTCTATGTATTTATGTAGGTTTTGCAATTTCTTTTGCCATTGATTTCCAATTTCAATGTGCTGTGGTCAGATATTATGCATGGGATAATTTCACTCCCTTTGCATTTACTTAAGAATGTTTTATGAATTAATATATGGTCTATTTTGGAGAATGTTCTATGTGCAGCTGAGAAGAATGTATATTCTGATGTGATTGGGTGGAACACTCTCTAAACATCCACCAAGTCCATTCATTCACAGGTTTGATTCAGTTCTGTTATTTCTTTGCTGTTTTTTTGTCTAGTTGATGTATCTCTTTGTGACAATGGGCTGTTAAGATCCCCTGTTATAACTGTGTTCTTGCGTATTTGGTTTTTCATGTCCATTAGTATCTGTCTTTTATAGTTGGTTTCTCCTGCATTTGGTGCATATATATTTATAATTGTTAGTTCTTCCTCCTGAATTTTTCCACTTCTGAGTATGTAGTGACCTTCTTTATCTCTTTTAATCATTTTAGGTTTGTAGTTTGTGTTATGTGCAAATAGAATAGTTACCCCTGCTTCTTTCTGAATTCCTGTTGCATGGAATACTGTTTTCCATCCTTTGACTTTTAATCTATGAATTTCCTTTTGGATCAGATGTGTTTATTGTTTACAGCATATTGTCGGATCCTATTTCTTGATCCATTCTGTTAAACTATTTCTTTTGATAGGTGAACTGAGGCCACTTACATTTATGGACATCACTGATATGCAATGTCTTGACTTTGCTGTGTTATGTTCCAGTTGTTTGCTTTCTGCTTTCCCCCCTTATTTAATCTCTTGTCCAGCCTGGTGTTTTCTATCTGTTGTTGTTCTGGGGATTGCAGTCATTTTTATCTCTGTCTAGTATGTCTTTCAATACTCTTTCTAGGATTGGTTTGGTGGACATGAATTTCTTCAGTTGGTTTTTTTGTCATGGAAGTATCTTGTTTCTCTATTAAATTTGAATGAAAGTTTTGCTGGGTACATCAGTTTGGGTTGAAAGTTGTTTTCTTTTAGGGCTTGAAATAACTCACTCCAAGCTCATCTTGACTTGAGGGTTTGTGCTGAAAATTCTGCTGTGATTGTAATGGGCTTTCCTTGATAGGGGAGTTGTGTCTTTTCTCTAACAGCTTTTAGAGTTCTGTTTTTATGCTGTATGACTGAGATCTTAATTATTATGTGTCTAGATGTGGATTTATGTTGATTGTGACTGTTTGGTGTTCTATATGCTCACTTATCTGCATATTAGCTTTTTCCCCCATGTTTGGGAAATTTTCTGCTATTACTTCTGTGAATATTTTAGTTATGTCACTTGCATTGACTCCTGCATCTTCACTAATGCCTAATAATCTTATATTGTTGCTCTTGGCATCATCTTGAAGCTTCTGGATTGTCATTTCATGCTGCTTTGTTATTTTTAAAAGTTCTATCCTTTCATTATCACTAAATGCAATCCTGTACTTAAGGTCCAAAATCCTATCCTCAGCTTCATTTAAAGGGTTTTGCACACTTTGAATAGAATATTTTGTTTCTTGGATGTCTCTTTGAGTTTGTTTCATGAATTCTGCTTGTTTTCTATATTCTTCATTCAAGGTTTCAATCAGTTTCCCATGCTCCTGTACTTTTTTCTCTATTTCTTCTTTAACTGTGTTCAACAACTCCTTTACTAAGGTTGTTATTTCTATCTTTACATGGATGAGTACTTCTAATTTGATTTCCTCTATAGCCTCATGGAGTTTTTTTTTTTTTATTTCACTAGCTATCTTTTGAGAGATTTCTGGTGTGTTACTTTTGAAGTTCTCTATTTAAATGTCTCCTATACTTTCTCCTGGTGGACTAAATGATTGAGACTGCATTTTGCTTTTTGTTTTTGCCATTTTCCCCTTTTGAGTTTTTTGGTCCTTCAATCCCACTAGTGTCAACTGTTGGTAGTGTGTATCTTAGGGTCCTAATGTAAGGTTGATATTTGTTCAATTGCTGGGTCCCACAATGAACAGGTGGGCCAGTCACCTGACTTCCTGTTGCAGGGCCTGTTGGGTGAGTCCTCTATTCTTCCTGGGCTGACAAGCCTAGTAGTATTGAGGTAGGTCAACCCCTAGTTTCCTACTATTTCTTTATCTTCAGGTTATTCCATGTCATCAAATCTCCCTGTCTATAGTGTTTGTGTTGGTTGAGGCTGTACTGTGTCCCTATTGTGTTCCTGTGTCTCATAAGCCCTTTTAATTTTCCTCAAGTTGGGGAAGTCTTTCTTGTCACCCTTCTCACTCTACCTGATGTTGTCTGTGTGTAAGAAGGGGTCACCAAGGTCTTACAGTTAGTTGGAGAGGGCTTTACTACTGGCCCTATTTACCCACTGTACACCTCTATTTTAGGGGCATACTCACCACACTGACTGGTTCCTGCTGAGATCTTCTGTTTGAGTGAGGCAGTTACTGAATCTCCCTTCGAGTTAGCATAGCTAATCCGCTGTAGTCCAAGGTTTGCCTGGAAACAAAGTTCCAAGTTTTCCCTGTGCACTGGGATTCTGCCAGAGGGGCCTGCAGCTGGATTCTGGGCCCTGATCACTGGTTGGAGTTCACTGAGAGCGGCCTGGTTAGGCTCCGGGTCCCTCTCCTGTGCCTAGGGGTTGTTTCAAACACAGGTCATGGTCTTACTGCTTGGGAGAGAAGTTCCAAGTTTTCTCCATGCATTGGGATTCTGCCAGAGGGCACAGTCAGGGCCTGAGGCTGGATTCCAGGCCCTACTCTTGGAGTTTGCTGGGCATGGCCCAGTTAATGGTTTCTTACTTTATGACTGAGTAATGCGCCATTATATATTTAAAAAGAAAGAAACCACATCATTTTTCTCCATTCTTCGCTTGACGGTCGCTTGAGTTGCTTCTAAGAAGTAGCTGTTACAAACTGTGCTGCTATAAGCATGGGTGGGCAGTTAAAAAGTATCTTTGACAGGGTTACTTTGCCCAACCAAGATACTTGAAGCCAGTGAGAAGAAACATATTTTCGTAATTAGCTGAAATATAAGCTAAGAATAGTAAGAGGGGTCCAGCCTATTATCAGAAGCAAAGCAGCTGAACCAAGTCAGCCAATCCTAAGTTTAGCAGAGTGTTCACAAGACAGACAGCAAGAGCATAGGTAGAGGCTACTAGTGGATTTGAACTGGGTGTAACTTGTCTATAAGTTTCTTATTCCACAACTATACTTTTTCTAATCATCCAATTATGCTCCTACAGTATGATAGTTTTAATTCTTCTAGCAAGATAACCAGAAGGTGAAGAAACTTGATTAATATAAAGGGGTCAAAGAAATAAATATGGTTGAGAAGAGACAAGGAAAAACATATTTTTAACATTGTACTTTTATGAAAGACAGCTGCATTAATACAGCAAAAGTACTTAGATATTCCCCTTATGGGAGTCTCAGACAAAAAGTTTTTTAGCAAAGGGTCTAAAAGACACAAGCATTGGACTGGGTTTGTCATTTGTCTGTGGAAATCACCATCACTCTTTCTCTGTGAATTGAATTCTCTTTTCCCATAGACATTCACTTCCAAAACCATATAAATGTATGCAGTTCTGGGCCACAGTGCACATCTTTCCCTTGACAGCTGGTACTCCATTCTCTTTGAATGTGTATTTCTAAAATAGTACCTAATAAACCTCCCTTTATGCCTCTTATGGATGTGCCTTAAAATTGTATTTCTGTGACAATGTCATCAAGTCTATAACTTATCTGCAGGGATGCTAAGTACAGGTGCCCAATCTCCACTTTAGGAGGCCTCCTCTGGCCATTCTGATAACACAAGCTGTTAGCTTCCTAAGATAGGACATTCCTAACAAAGCACCCTCTTACCCCAGCCACAAGTGATTTTTTGAAATCCCCCTTTCTCTTTAGCTTAGTCAGTTGCTCCAAATTTAGAAAATGTAAGACACTGTAATGAAAACAGAAAGGGCACAGAGACTCCCTCTGAATTTTAGTGAATCAGTAGTTAATGAAACAAATTAAATAAATATTATTTTATGCCTCATTACAAAATCAAAAATTAAACATGAGTAAAGAAAACAGTGGGTAAAGGCTTAAAGAGACATTTTTGTAAAGAAGATACAGAATTAGCCAACAGGTGTAAGGCTACTGTCAAAAGGTCAAAACCATTATGGTTTTAGGGAAAAGAAAAATACATTCTTCAAAGGTAGGTTGACACAAATTTATAACAAGATGTAGAAGTTTCCCATATAATTAGCAATACAGCTGCCATACCATCCAGCAACTGTATTTTTCAATATATATCTAAAGGAAATGCCTTTAATATAGTTTTTTTTTCAGGCTGGCTTTGAATTCCACAATCTACTCTTTCCTATCTCCCCTGTATCTGGAATGAAAGTCAGGCAACACAGCACCCAAGTTATCCAAAAGAAATGAAATCAGTGTCTCTGTTAGTCAGATATTAATTTCCCACTACCAAGACTCAATACTTGACACCCACTACCTAAGGAACAAAAGGTTCCCAAATGGAAACCTGCTGGTACAAGTGTCTGGCAAAGCAAAACTGCTTAGTTCATAATGGTCAGAAAGCAGAGCAGGTAAGCAGTGACAGAGACAAGCAGATGATGGACTATATATAATACCCAAGAACATTCCTCTATGACTGACACCAACATATCCAGGTGTGTGCTTTATTAATCTGCTAGGTCCTAGGTGTTTCTTAATCCAATGTAGCTAACATATAAGGATTAAAGATATCAATTCATCCCATGGCAACATCAAATGCCAACATCAACTTCAACTATAGTTAATCTCCAATTAAAGACAAAGGGAAGCTCGTGATGCAACCTAACATTTTTTGAATTCATTTTATTTCAGGGACAAAAAGAAAACAGAAGAAGAAGAAGAAGAAGAAGAAGAAGAAGAAGAAGAAGAAGAAGAAGAAGAAGAAGAAGAAGAAGAAGAAGAGGAAAAAGAAGAGGAAAAAGAGGAAGAAAATGAAGGAGAAAAAGAGGAAGAAGAAGAAGAAGAAAAAGAAGAAGAGGAAAAAGAGGAAGAAAATGAAGGAGAAAAAGGAAGAAGAAGAAGAAGAAGAGGAAAAAGAGGAAGAAAATGAAGGAGAAAAAGGAAGAAGAAGAAGAAGAAGAAGAAGAAGAAGAAGAAGAAGAAGAAGAAGAAGAAGAAGAAGAAGAAAAACTACAACAAAATTTCAAAACATGTCAACCAGGGGGTAACAATGGTATGTACATTGTGCCTTGTCACCCCCACATCATTCACCCAGAGCACAAGACATCTGCATTGATTTGTTTGAACAATACCAGCACAAATCTTTCTCTTCAGTGAACTCAGAGAAATCAGTAGTATAATGATCTTAGCTATTTTCATATACATATACATACTCATATACATGTTTTTTCTTTCAGCTTATCACACTAATGAAACAATATGATGTTTACTCATGTGTTTTATCTCACTTATGATTATGTTTCTAAGTTGAATCCATGTACCTATAAAAGTCTCCAGTTTATCCTTGTTTATGGCTATTACTCCATTGTATAAAAATGCAACATCTTTTTTATCCATTCTTAGTTCATGCAATGACACCTAACATCATGTAACTCTCCTGCGTACAACTGGAAACGCACTGATCCCTTCCCAAAGGCTCAATGGTTCTATCATTTTTCAGAAGTCATGGTCCCTTTTGGAGGCTCAACACAAACTGTTAACTGTTGACCTCTATAAAAACCAGAAACCTGATCTATGATAGAATGACACAGTGCAAACACTCTCATTCAAAAAGGGAGAAACAATTTAGAGATAGATTCAGACCAAAGCAAGACCAAATCTAGCAGGGCAAATCTTAAGTTCTGGAGCTTCATATGTGACATCCAGAACACTTAACGGTGAGATTCAAGATTGAGAGAGCTTGGCAGGACCACTCCCATGGCCATGCTGGTTGCCAGTCATGTAGCCCCTTATTGAGATAGCTCTACTCCTGGATTTAATTCATCTATGATGCACATTCAAGATTTCTGTCATCTCCAACTTCTTGGGCTCTCCACTGAGTCATTTATTTCATTTCCTCACATCATGCATCACCCTATCAGGGACTGCTTTTCTGGCTGCTAAGATCTTCCTTTGAAATTTTGGTGGAAGACTTCCTGACCCACAAGCTTTGCATTCTACATGCCAGTAACAGAAGAGTCACACACAGTGATAAGATTTGCTGCCAGCTGGAAGAGTAGCCAGGTCCCTTTAGACCATGGGTGCCACAGCCTCTGAGTACCTGGATGGCTGAGAACATTGAAATGAACCCCAAAAAACCATTTCTGTAAAAGAGTCTTCTCTAGCATCATTCCAGAGTCTGCTTCTCAAATGAAAATATTTCAATTTGCATCATCGAGCCTCCAAAGGGCTGTATGTTTCTGATTCCTGAGATGTCCTCAAGTCATCAATATTCTGATCCCTGTACAAAGTTTAAATGATGTTAATAGCTTAAGTGGTCACACTTATTTTGATCCCCAACTTTACACATGTTTCCTTCTCTGCCAAAGCTAAAATTTTTCAAATTTTTTCTAGTTTTTCTTTTCCCTCAGAGACAGTGCCTCACTACATAATTCATGTTGGTCTTCAAATCACTATGGAACTCAGGCTGGCCTTGAACTTGTGGTGATCCTCAACCTTCAGCTTTCCAAATGCTATGAATATGGGTGTGTGCACCATAATTGGTTTTGCTCTGACTGTTGTCCTTGATTCTTACCATAAATCTGATTGAAAGGAGCCAGAAGTTCCCGTGCCAGAACCTGAAAGTTGGCCTAGTCTTGAAATTTCTTCTGCAAGATTAATTAGTGCATCACCCTTGATTTCATTCTCCTGAAAATCCCAGGACATGGGCACAATGTGCACCAATTTACTGCCACAGAGTAACACACATAGTTTCCATCCCAAGTATCAGTGGAGTCCTTGTTATCAACTGAAATCTCTGAAAGCTGGCTTTTACTGTACACACTCCAATCAGCATTTTGGACTTTTAAGCTGTGACCAGGATCACTCAGTGGGCCCCATGTACTTGCACTGTAAGTCTTCTCTATCTCACATCACCAAACCTTTCCAAACTCCTCTAGAAAATATTTCCAAAGGCTTCTAAACCACCTGTAAGATATAGTTACAGCAACAACTACTCTTCTCTGGTACCATAATTTTTTGAGTCACTTTTTCACTACTGAAACAAAGCCTGCAATTTAAATCAACAGAGATTCACTTTGGCTCACGTGTTCAGTCCATGCCATCTGACTGCAAGGCAGAAACAGCATGGTGGAAGAGCCTAGGTGAAGGAAGCCTGCCCATGTCATGGTGACCAGAAAGCTTAGAAAGACAGGAGGAGCTGGCAAGGGTAATATATCCTTCCAGGCCATGCCCCCAGGGACTCACCAGCCCATATCTTCAATCTTATTAACTCAAGCATGAAGCCACTGATGGATACAATGCCCTTGTGAGTCAACCACTTTCCACAAACCCTGGCCCGAGCTGCATAAAAGTTTGGTGGAACATCCTAGGTCTAAACCAGTCCATACTCAGTTGGATCCATGACAGGATGCTGTGGCAGAGGAGCCTCCTTTCATGGCAGCAGAAGACAGCAAAAACAACAAGAACAAAGAGGGTGGGGGTGCAAGTCTCTTTTGCTCCCTTATATTTTATGGAGGCTGCCTGCCCTAGGCTTAGTGTAGCATTCACACTCTCATTGCCCTCTTCTTGGACAGGCTCATGATTTCACCAAAGGGATACCCTGGCCTCCTGCTGAGTCACTTAATGAAACTTCCGCAAAAGCCTGCAGCTCCCTTGCCCAGTGCTAGAGCTCCTTCCAGCCCCAGCCACCACCTACCTGTATGTAGCTCCTCTGCCGCCCCACTTCCGCCATTGTGGACAGATTTAAGTAGCACCTTTACTCTTTATGTTTAGCTATCATATTTTGTGCAAGTTAGTTTTACCTTCTCAGAATCTTAGAAGACCAGAGCCTTTTAATTTATCTTGGTATAACCCAAATATCATGACATGGGCCAAATGTACCTCTAATTACCATCCCTGCAAGTAGGTTATAGGCTTGAAGACTTTTGTCACAGAAATAACAATTTTAAGGCACATCCATAGCAGTCATGAAGAGAATCAAGCACAGGCTGTTAAAACATACATGTGCACTGTGGCCCAGAATTAGCTACATTTAATGGTTTTGGAAGTGAATGTCTATGGGAAAAGAGAATTCAGTTCACAGGGAAAGAGTGATGTCCGTTCCCACAAGCAAATGGCCCAGATCACAAGTGAAAAGGGAGGGCCTAATCACAGGAGAAAAGGTCCTTTACACAAATGACAAGCCCAGACCCGTGCTTATCTTTTAGAACCTTCGCTAAAAATTTTTTTGACTGAGTTACTTAAAAAAGAAGTACCTGAGCAGCAGGCATGTCAGGAAGAGAACCAGTCAGTGTCTCCCGAGATCCAGCCAATGTTGCAACTTGGGGGGCTGAACAAGAAAACAAGAAGTCTTCCCTCCTGGTAAGCAGCTGTGCCAGTGAGCAGTGGGCTTGCCAGGAAGGGAACAAGTAAGTGTCTCCCATCAGCCTATGGTGCCTGGGCTGAGAATCGAACAACCCATCACCCTCCCTGCCCCCGTTAGCAACTGGAAGGTATAGAGGGCAGCCAGAGTTGATAGCAACTAAAGCACATAAAGCAACTAAATGCTAGTATTGTTGGGTTGACTATGCTGATCAGAGGCCAGAGGTCTGAGCATCTCTTGGGAGGATGACCATATGCAATATCGCAAATATGGGGGATTTCCTTCTATCTTGTCTTTGAAGGCCAATATTGTTTTCACTGTTTTGCTTTGTTCTGATCAAGTGTCTTGCTCTATTCAATATTCTGCTTGGATGTGTTTCATAATGTTCTGTTTTTGGTCTGATTTTGCTATACCTGATTGAATGGGCAACTATTGTGAAGATAATAAGATATGCTATGAAACCTACCTACTACTGTTATCTAGGTATCCTGCCCTGAAGTTCTGTACCAATTTCACTGCATTGTGTCAGTTGGCTTTGTTCTGTCTTGTTCTGTTGTATTTTACTACCTTCAAAATAAAAAAAAAGAGAAATACCTAAGTATCTTTGGTGTACTGATGCAGCTCTTTTTCTTAAAGGTACAATGTTAAAATTATGGCCTTCCTCACCTCTTCTCAACTATATTTATTTCTTCTATCACTTTATATTAACTGACTTTATTCATCTTCTGGGTATCTTCCCAGAAGAATTAAAAGCATCATGGTGAAAGAGAGTAATAGGATTAGAAAAGGTACAGTTATGAATAAAAAACTTATAGACATGTTATACCAAGTTCAAATCCAACAGCAGCCTCTACCTCTGCTCCTGCTGCCTGTCTTGTGAACACCCTGCTGAACTTAGTCAGCCTTGACTGTCTGGGTTCAGCTGCTGTGCTTGTGATAATGCACTGAGCCCATCTGACTAGTCTCAACTTACATTTCCCCTAATTAAACAAATACATTGCTTTCAGCTGGCTTCAAGTAGTTTGGTTGGGGGAAAGTAACCCTGTCAAAGATACTTTTTAACTCTGCTTGCTCCATTTGAACCCCCTCTCCTCATCCCCAGGATGATCCTATCTTATGAGAAATAATTCCTTTTAAGCAAATACATTTAGAGTTAGTTTTCCTGAGAAGATATGACTTCATTCAATCCATATAACCAATCAAATAATGCCTTGTACTTTTGGCTTGTAAACTATATTTAAAGTGGAATCAAAATTGGCTCTTTGTAAATGATTTAAAAGTGGTCTGTATCATAATAAAGAGTCGCCCTCTAACCCCTCAGTGCAAAGAGTCTTCCATTAGAATTGATATTGGTTTTTCTGTAACACTTCCACAGTGATGTGTGCCTATCCGTACTTATAGTGGCACAGTTTGTAATTGCTAACTCTTAAAAATGACTTTCAAGTGAACAATGGATAAAAAGGTTATGTTTTTTTCTTTTTTAAAAATATAAAATGGAGCATTACTCAGCCACAAACAAAGAAAACATTGATACACTTATTGGTAATTGATCTTGAGAACATAATTATAAGTGAGATAAATCAGACACATATGTGCAAGAAAGGACAGTGGAGAAGGCAAAAATGGTACAGAGGCCTTTCTCCTTTCCTGGGGCAGTTTTGGGATGCGGTGTCTCTGACTAAGCCCCACCCTGACCTATGGCTTCCACACCCTGAACCCTATTCCCCCTCCACCTCCAAATGATGTGTATCCCAGTAGACAAAGAGGAGACCACAGTGAAGACCCTGCAGTAGAAGCAAAATCTCCAAGCCCCAGGACGTCCCTTTGCCATTTGTTTTTCCTTTTGAGTTAGGTTCTTGCTCTGTAGTTCAGGCTGACCTTTGTTTGCTATGTAGCCCATGTTGACCTGGAACTTTCTAGAATCCTTCTGTCTCAATCCCCCAAGTCCTTTGCTCATATTTAATGACACCAATCCCATCAGGTCTTGTTTCTGTTTGTGTGTTAATATTTTGGGGGCAGTTGACTTGTGCTGACTTAATTTCTTCTATTTTGAATATTAAAGCCTATGGCTCACTAGATGCTTTGTCAGTACTTTTTCTCTCAGTGGGGGGGCTGTCTTTTCCTTCAGTGGTTTTGTTTGCTGTGCTCTGTGCAAAAACTTTTTATCTTGATGCAGCACAACGTTTACTTTTGCTTTCAGTGCCAGTGCTTCTCATGTCATATCTGAAAACCTACTGTCAATACCATGTGAGGGACTATTCCCATTGTTTTTGTGCAGGTGTTTTATGGTTAGGGGCCTTATGTTTAAGTTTTTAATGCACTTCAGGTTGTTTTGTGGGTATGGTATAAGATAAAGAAGGAATTCCTTTTGGAGTTTTGTATGCATGTATCCAGTTTTACCAATACCATTTCTTAAAGACATTATCTTTCCCCCATTGTGTATTTTTGGAGCCTTTTCCACAGATTAGTTGGTAATCCAAGAATAGGTTTATTTCTGAATTCATCATTCTGTTCTATTGATCCCTACGTGTCTTTTTCTGCCACAATGTTAAGACTTTGATTGTTGAAGCTTGGTAATTCTATTTAAAATTAGGAGTGTTAGACCTCAATCTTTGTTCTTGCATAAGATTCCTTTAGATATTCAAAATCTTCAAGGATTCCATGCAAATTTTAGAACTTTCATATTTTCATGTAGACCATGCTATTGGAACATTGAGCAAGTGCATCAAACCTGTAGATTGTTTTGGGTTGTGTGTTTTGATAATATTGATTCTTCTGGTGTAAGAACATGGACAGCTATTTATGTACATGAATGTTATAGTATTTAGTGTGCAGATATTTTAAATTCTTGGTTAAATTTATTTCTAAAAATTCTTTCTGTGATGTTGTTATTAGTGGTTTTCTTTTCATTGTTTTTAGATAATACATTGTTAGTGTGCAGACACACAACTAATTTTTGTATGTCAATTTTGTGTCCTGCAACTTTACTGACTTTGTTTATTAGTTACAAGTTTCTCAGTAGATTTTCCTGGTTTTCCTTTTTTTAATTTTGAAGGTAGTAAAATGCAACAGAGCAAAACAGAACAAAGACAATCGAGACAATACAGTGAGATTGGTATAGAAATTCACAGCAGTTTACTGGGATAACAGTAATAGGTACCATAATATATCTCATTATCTTCACAATAGCTGTTCTTTCAATCAGGTATAGCAAAATCAGATCAAATATAGAACTTCATAAAACCTATCAAAACAGAATAGAGTAATACAATTAATTAGAACAAAGCAAAACAGTGATAACAATATTTGCCTTCAAAGAGAAGATAGAAGGAAATCCCCCATATTTGCTATATTATATATGGTCATCCTCCCAAGAGATGCTCAGAACTCTGGCTCCCATTTTCTCATGGGCGAGGGATTGGATGTTTGATTCTCAGCCCACATGCTGGTCAGCTCATGGCTGCCTACCAGGGAGGCGAGCAAGTTGCTTTGTTGCTCAGTGCCCTAAGTTCCAACATGGCGGGATCTCAGGAGATGCTGGCTTATTCTTTCCCAGGGTCACCTGCTGCTTGTTGGTGCCACAGCTGCTTACCAAGGAGGTGAGTGGGTTGCTTTGTTGCCCAGTGCCCTAAGTTCCGACATGGAAGGATCCTGATTTTCTATATGTAAGATCACACTCTTTGCAAACAGAAGCAAGTTTACCTATTTGCTTCTGATGTAAAAGCCTTGCATTTCTTTTTCTTATCTAGGTTTTCTGACTAGGACTGTCATTGTAGTATGTTGATTAGAGGTGGTATTAGTCACTTTCCTGTTATTTACTGTAACAAGATCCTTCACATGCACAGTTTATGGAGGAGACCTGTATTTTGCCTCATGGTTTAAGAGATCTCAGTGATTGTTGTCTGGTTCTGGCCAAATATAATATGGTGAAAGTGCATGAGAGAGGAAAACTACTCAACCCATGACAGCCAGGAACCAGAGGGGTGGAGAACAGTGGTGAAGAGGCACAGAAGAATGTACTGATCCCTCTCATGATCACAGTGACCCATCTTGTCAAATCGGGTCCCACCTAATAAAGCACACTCCATTTTAAGTGAACTGTGATATGCTTTGTTATGACTGTGTGTTGCATTTTAAGGTTATTTTCCCTAAAATGAATTACTGTGTTACATGAACTTTTCTTTTAGCCTTCCTAGATAATGGTAAATCGCTTCACAAAATATTTGTATCTATTTACTGTCTTATGATTTCTTCCATCCTGGCATGAACTATGGTCAGCTAATTTTTGTCTGTGTTGGGAAGTAGAGAAACATTGCCTCTTGGTGTCCTGAATAAAAAAGAAAAGAGTTAAATTCACGTGTCTGGAATCTTACAAGGGAGCAAGACAAGCAGGTCATCTCCACATGTAAAACAACAACCAGTGAATTTTTTGGCATTTATTTCATTTTATGATTTTATTTTAAAAAGAATAATACCCAACAAAATAAAACAGATTAAAGCCATTCAAAAATAAATAGTGAAAGTGAAATAAGATTCAAAACAAGGTAGTAGAAAGTCAACAATGGCTATGACATGCTTCTCACCACCTTCAAAATAGCTGATCATACCATGAGACATAATAAAATCAAACAAAACAAAACCTTTTTGGCATCTCATCATACTTTTTGTTCATTATTTCTTACTCCTTGTCTACATCAGACATAATAATCAACATCCCAGAAATTCAACCTAAGAGCAGAATATTAAAAGCTGTTAGAGAAAAGAAACTAATTACCTATAAAGGAAAGCCCATCAGAATCACAGCAGACTTCTCAATGTAAACAATGAAATCAAGAAGAGCATGGAATGAAGTATTTCAAATTCTAAAGGAAAATAACTTCCAACCCAGCTTGATATACCCTGAAGAACTATCCTTCAAAATTGATGAAGAAATAAATATGATACTTCCATGATAAAGAAACACTGAAGAACTTCATCATCACCAAACCAACCCTGCAAAGAATAGTGAAAGATATTCTACATTGACATAAACAACTACAACTTCAAAAACACCAATAGAAAAAACCACCAAGCAGTGCAAACAATTAAACAGAGGAGAAAGGTAAAGAACTAACAACAGAAAGATAACATGACAAAAATAAGTCAATATGTATCAATCATAATCATTAATGTAAATGGCCTCAATTCATCAATTAAAAGAAACAGACTGGCAGAATGAATCAAGAGACAACATCCAATCATATACTGTATACAAGAAACCCATCTAATCCAAAAGGAAATTCACAGACTGAAAACAAAGGATGGAAAACAATACTTCATGCATCAGGAACCCAAAAAAGGCAGGGGTAGCTACTCTGTTTGCAGACAATGAGAACTTCAAACCAAGAATGATCAGAAGAGTTAAAGAAGGTCACTACATACTGGTTAAGGAAAAACTTTAAGAGGAAGAGATAATAATCCTAAATATATATGCACCAAATTTGGGAGCACCCAACTATATAAAGCAAATACTAATAGGAAAGAAAACTCAAATAAGCAATAGTACAATTATAATGGAAGACTTTAACAGCCCATTGACACAAAGAGACAGATAAACTAGACAGAAAATCAGAAAAAAAAACAGAACTAAATCAAACTTGTGAATAAATAGACTTGGTAGATCTGTACAGAGTGTTCCACCCAACAACATCAGAATATACATTCTTCTCACCATCACACAGGACATTCTCTAAAATAGATCATATACTAGCCCATAGAACATGCTTAGGTAAATTGAAAAGAAATTATCCCATGCATATTATCTGATAATAGTGCTATAAAACTAGAAATTAATCACAAAAGAAAGTTCAAAAACCCCACAAACACATGGAAATTGAATAACACACTCCTGAGCAATCAGTGGCTCATAGAGGAAATTAAAGAAGAAATTAAACAATATCTACAAGCAAATGAAAATATAAATATAGCTTACCAGAACCTGTGGGATGCAATGAAAACAGTCCTCAAAGGAAAATTCATTGCAGTGAGTTCCCAAACAGAATGAACACAAATAAACAACCTGATGCTACAACTCAAAGATCTAGAAAAAGAAGAGCAACTCAAACCCAAAGCCAAAAGAAAGGAGGCAATTATAAAGATCAGAGTAGAAATCAATGCAATAGAGACTAAGAAAACAATACAAAAAATTAAAGAATGAAAGAGTTGATTCTTTGGAAGAATAAATAAAATTGATTATCCCTTAGGCAATCTTGTTTTTAAAAAAGGAAAGAAAAACTCAATTTCATGCAATAAGAAGTGAAAAAGGTAAAATCACCACAGACCCTGTGGAAATACAGAAGATCATCAATACCTACTTCAAAAACGTTTACTTTCATAGGTTTGAAAACACAGAAGAAATAGACAAATTTATAGAAACATATGAATTACCAAAGCTGACTCAAGAAGATGTAAAACTGCTGAATAACTCAATTTCAGTTAACAAAATTGAAAATGTAATTAATACTTTATAAAACAAAGAAAAGCCCAGGTCCCGATGGATTCACAACTAACCCTAACCCTAACCCTAACCCTAACCCTAACCCTAACCCTAACACTAACCCTACAAGAAATTCAAGGAATTCCAACACTTCTCAAACTCTTCAATGAAATTGAATGGGAAACAATTCTCCCTAACTCATTCCTGGAAGTAAGTATGACTCTAATACCAAAACCAGAGATAGACCCAACCAAAAAAAGAACAACAGGCCAATCTCCCTAATGAACACAGATGCAAAAATCCTCAATAAAATACTGGCAAACAGAATGTGGCAAATCATCAAGAAGATTATACACAACGACCAAGAGGGATCTATCCCAGGAATGTAGGGATGGCTCAATATATGCAAGCCAATAAATATAATCCACCATATCAATAGAGCTAAAGATAAGAATCACATGATCATTTCAATAGATGCAGAAAAAGCTTTTGATAAGATACAAAACTCATTCATGATAGGAACCCTGTGAAAAATTGAAATAGATGGTCTTTACTTCAATCTGATAAAAGCTATCTATGACAAACCAACAGCCAGCATCATAGGAAATGGTCAAAAACTGAGAGCTTTTGCTCCAAAATCAGTAACAAGACAAGGATGTCATTATCACCACTCCTATTTAATATGGTGCTCAAAATGCTAGCCAGAACAATTAGACAAAAGAAAGAAGTAAAAGGAGTAAGGATAGGAAAAGAGGTTAAATTATTGTTATTTGCAGATGACATGATATTCTACATAGAAGAACCCCAAAACTCCATTGAAAGACTTCTAGATATAATAATGAAATTCAATAATGTAGCTGGATACAAAGTCAACACTCAAAAATCAATAGCATTTCTGTACACAAACAACAAACCCACTGAGAGAGAAATAATAGAACCCAGACCCTTCACAATAGCATCTAAAAAAAAATGAAATACTTAGGAATCAATATAACAAAGGAAATGAAAGATCTATTCAGTGAAAATTACAGTATTCTGAAAAAAGAAATTGAATAGGATCTCAGAAAATGGAAAGACATTTCTTGTTCATGTATAGGAAGAACAAACAAACAAAATGGCCATTCTGCCAAAATTGTTATACGGATTTTATGAAATTCTAATCAAAATACCCCTAACATACCTCACAGATCTAAATAAATCATTCCTAAAATTCATCTAGAACCAGAAGAGACATAGAACACCAAAGGCAATTCTGGGCAACAAAGGCAAGGCAGGAAGCATCACAATCCCTGACTTGAAGTTATACCGCAAAGCTACTGTGATAAAATCAGCATGGTACTGGAATAAAAACAGACATAAAGATCAATGAAATAGATTAGAAGATACAACCACAACTACAAACACACTCAACCACCTTATCTTTAACAAAGGAGCCAAACACATTCACTGGAAGAAAGACTCTTTAATAAGTGGTGCTGGAAAAATTGGCTTTTCATATGCTGACAACTAAAACTAGACCCATGCCTATCACCATGCACTAAACTAAAGTCAAAATGGGTCAAAGATCTAAATGTTAAAACAGAAGCACTAAATCTTCTGGAAGACAAATTAGGTAGAAATCTTGAAGACATAGGGTCAGCAGAGAATTCATGAACAATAATTAAACTGTATGGGAAATAATTCCCAGAACCAACAACTTGGATCTTGTCTTATTAAAAAGCTTTTGCATGTCAAATAAATCTTCAACAGAGTGAAAAGAAAACACATGAATTGGGAAAAAATCTTAGTCAACTGTCCCTCAGACAAAGGACTTCTTGGGCATCTGAGATGAATATACACTTCTCAACTGAAGCAATACAAATGGCAAATAGATACATGAAAAAATGTCCAACATTATTGGTAATTAGAGAAATGCTAATTAAAAAAAACAGTGAGATTCCATCTCACTCCAGAAAGAATAGTTAGAATCAAGAGAAACACCAACAAGAAATGCTGGAGAGGCTATAGGAAAATAGGAAATCTTCTGCACTGTTGGTGGGAGTGTAGACTGGTGCAGTCACTGTGGAGGTCAGTCTGGAGAGTCCTCAAACAGCTGGGATTGGTGGTCCCACTTGATCCAGCTATTCCACTGCTGGACATATTCCCAGAAGAACTGAAAGCATTGCACCATGGTGATATATGTGCACCCATGTTTATAGCAGCACAATTTGTAATAGCCAGATCGTGGAAACAATCTAAATGCCCATCATCTGAGGAATGGATAAAAAAGATGTGGTATTTTTATACAATGGAGTACTACTCAGCTATAAAGAATAATGACATTGAGGCTTTTATAGGTAAACAGATGCAACTGAGACCATATTCACAAGTGAAGTAAATCAAACTCACATGTGTAAATACCATATTGTCTCTCTAGTGTAAGAATCTGAAAGAGTAAATAAGATGCAAAATCTTCAATAAATATTGTGGAAGGATAAGAAACTGCTCAAAGAAAAAAAAATAACTCAGGGAAAATGAAAAAAGAAGGAAGAGAGAAAAATACATATAAATTTGTATATATACATTTAAGATTACTAAGATGATTGTATTATTAATTCTATTAGTTCTTGAAACAAAACAGTTAACATCCATAGGATCAGGTCAATTTTGCATGACTCTGGTGATTCAAGTAAGACTTTCAAAGATAACTATGCAAAACAACAAAATTAGCTAAGTTCCTACCACTTTGTTTTGAAAGCCTACATTGTAATTGCTTTGGGCTTTTTGTTATAGTTATTTATTTGACTCTCACTTCTTATTTTTCTTACTTTGTTTTGTTTTCCTGTCTAACACAGAAAGGATATATATATATATATATATATATATATATATATATACACTTATATATGCTTAGAACTTCACATAAAGGGTTTGCAAGAAATGATTTTAGTATGTGATGGTATGAACACCTACACTGAAGAAAATGAGACATCATCATAGCAATTGATTTCCTATCATTCTGTTTTGAAGTCTAATAATGCTTTTACTCTTAGTTTTGATTGGTTTTAGTCTGTTTTCAAGTGTTTGATTTTAATACATGAGAAGGTATGGATGGTTATTTTCAAGAAAACAAGAGAAAATGTGGTAGCCATTATTGATTTCTTATTGTCTTGTTTTAAAGACCTGTAAGGCTCGCATTCTTTTGTTTTGATTGCTTTTGTACTATTTGAACTACAACAACCCTTTTAGAATTCTTAGGTTTGTAATTATAAGACTAGTCAGAATTTTTCATACAGGTCAATTAACAGAGATCTCTTGTAATAACATTCAGAAGGAAAAGAAAAAAATCCTTTTATTTTTGTGAAAGTAAAGACTGTTTTTTAGAAAGAGCCTAGGCTGCTGAGTTATCTGACTGGAATGGCCATCTATACAGGTTTCTTGTTTCAATAGCCACCTGTTGCTTGATAGCCACAGCTGATGGCCAAAACTACTAGGTTGGTAGCCATATACAACTGTTGCTTCTAAAAGGACAGGTGATGTATAGAGAGCCCCTCTCACTCCTCATCACGGTCCAGGAGGCTTATATTTGTAATCCCAAAGGAAAGCTATTGAAATTCCAGTCAGTTAATTCCAATCTACCACATCCACTGCAACCCACAGCAAGAAGAAAGACACTAAGGCATATCTATAACTCTGGGGAGCCAAGGAAGTGATAAGTCCTGCTAGGGCAATTGTTCACTGGAACAAATGCTTCAACCCAAGGCCAAACGTGGGTTTTATTAATTCTTGATGATGGGCGTGGCTTGAGATTGAGTGACTGTGAGCGTGGCAGGAAGTGCACGAGTGCAGTGAGCTAGACTGGGTAGGTGACCTGAGATCATCACTATTCAGAGAGCGGGATATAAACAGTCATCTGCATAACAGAGTTTGAGGTGGTATCTAAGGTTTTGGGGTTGATGCTTCAGTTCTGATGTGTAACCTCGCATATGCTCGGAAGTCATAACCACTTATCTTGAGACTAGATCCCAGCCAACAGTGTGGAGCATGGTTCTCCTTCTTGCTCAACTCACACATGGTTTTTGGAAGCTACAAGAATGGAGTAATACTGACCTGTCATCTTCTTCAAAGACCACAGATCAACACTGATTTACATTGCTGAAGCCAATTGAAGGGATAAGGAAAAGTCCTAGTCAGCTCTGTATATAGTGATACCTGGAAATAGGGCCACATTTAGCCAAAACATAGCAAATTGTTCTTTTTGAAGGAGAGTCATCAAAGTGGTCCTCCACAGCTACATAAGGTAATTTCTTTTCTTTTTTTCTTTTTTTACAGATTTAGATTTTTTTATTTTAAAGAGATTAAAAGAAAACAAAACAAAAACCAGTTGGTATGACATAGGTTTTGAAATAAGCTGATAGGAAATTAAGAATTATCATTATATTGCATATTGTTATCTTCAAAATGGCTGTTTAGAGTAGAAGACATAGGCATGCAGAACAGATCAAAGAAAACAGGTAATCATAGCTTCTTTCCCTGAAGTAGTAGGATCAATAGTACAATCATCAGTTAGACAGACTTAGGGGCTTATTTTATTTGATTTATTTTTATATAAGACATTTTCAACAGTTCTGTTTTCAGGAGCATGCTCAGGCCAGATGGGGTGTAGAAAGAGACTAGGAGACACTCTTTGGAACCCCCATCCAGTGGCAGTGGTGTGAACTGCAAGTACAAGGTAGTGGCCAAAACTGTGTTAACCTGACTTACTATATATAATTGTGAATGTGTGGTCCTTGGACCATACTTAGCAATAAGTTTTCATTTTTTGTTAAGTTTTCTACCACAATTTTTTTTTATTTTGAAAAGAAGAAAACCAAGTGAGAAAAAAATGGAGTCATTCAGAACAAAAGGATGGACATAGTACATAATTTTTTTTCATAGTACGTAATTTAAAACCACAATACAAGGTGATTTACAATGATTACCATGATGTCTCTTGTTATCTTCAATAGAATTGTCCATATTATCAGGTACAATAAAGTTGAACATAGCAGTATGATAACAAAATCAATAAAAAAACCTGGAGACATTATAAGACTTCAAAAGAGGGTAATAGTCAAACAAGAATGGATATCATAGTGAATCTTATTGTCTTCAGAATAGTTGCTTATTCTCTCAGACTTGATACTATTAAACATAACAGATTCAAAAAAATCAGTCAAGACAAGACAGCAATTGAACAAGACAGATTCAAATAAAATCAGTCAAAACAAGACAGTGAAAGCAATACAGGGTTTCAGATGAAGTTAATAGGAAATTTAAAATGGTTACCATAGTATATCCTGTTATCTTTGAAATAGCTGTCTATGCCCTCAAATCTAGTACAAATAGACAAACTAGAGCAGAATATAACCAAACTAAACAGAGCAATGAAAGCCATATGGGTTTCAAATCATGATACAAGATTAACAATGTCCTCTGCCTCCCCTTTCACTTTCCCAGGGTGCATTGTACATTTTGTATCCCACTAACCCCTTTAGTTTATGATTAGGGAGGCAACCCACTATTTACCTAAGTGGTTCTGAACCTTTTTACCCCTGAGCTTTGTCTCAAGTTGTATCCATTTACCTACAAGAGCCTCAAGGTTTTCCTTCCTTATATTTGAGTAGCTCTCCATTGTATAAAATTGTTATGTCTTTCCAACCAATCTGTAGCTGATGGGTGAGCCACCACTTTTTTCTGGTTTCCTGTCGCATAGAGCATTATTTTCTCATCTTTGACTTTCAGTCCATAAACCCTCTTTAAGGTTAAATATATTTTTTATATAGAGCATCTTGATAAAACTTATCTCCTGGTCCACTCTGCCTGTGTTTCTTTTTATTAGTGCCCAAGGCCATCCATGTTAGCAGTTATGGCCAATCTTCTCTACCTCATCTCTGCCATGCTATTTTTCTGCCATTGGTTGTCTACTTTTCCCCTTCATTTCACTGTCTTCCCCATACAGTAAGCCTCCTTTGTCACTGTTCTTGAAACCATGGTCTTTTTGTCTTTCTCTCTAGAATGTCCTTCAGTATTTTTCGTAGGGTTGGATTCATGGCCATGAACTCCCCAGTTCCCCTTTGTCATGGAAGCATCTTGTTTCTTGATTAATTTTGAGAGATAGTTTTGCAGGGTACATCAATCTGGGTCAGAGGTTATTTTCTTTCAGGGCTTGGAATACTTCACTCCAAGCTCTCTTGATTTGATGATCTGTGTCAAGAAGTCTGTCATGATTCTGATGGGTTTTCCTTTATAGGTGATCTCTTTCTTTTCTCTGAAAGCTTTTAGTATTCTGTTCTTGTGTTGAATCTCTGGGATCTTGATTATTATGTGTCTGGGTATAGACCTATTTTGGTTATAGCTGGATGGAGTTCGGTATGCTTCATATCTGGATATCATTTCCTTTTCCAATGCTTGGAAAGTTTTCTTTAATTATTTCTGTAAATAGCTTTTGCATTTCATTTGTGTTTACCCCTGCTCCTTCACTCACATTTCTTCTTCTTTTTTTTTTTATTTTGAAGGTAGCAGAAATACAACAGAACAAGATGAAACAAAGCCAATCAAGACAATGCAGTGAAATTGGTACAAAATTTCATAGGGCGTTACAAGGATAACAGTAATAGGGACCACAGTATATCTCATTATCTTCACAATAATTGTCTAGCCAATTAGGTATAGTGAAATCAAACCAAAGACAGAACATTGTAAAACCAATCAAAAGAGAATATTGAATAGAGTAAAACAATCACAATGAAACAAAACAGTGAAAATAATATTTGTTTTCAAAAAGAAGATAGAAGGTGATCCCCCATATTTGCTACATTGCATGCAGTCATCCTCTGAAGAGATGCTCAGACCTCTGTCCGCAGTTGCTAACAAGGGAGTGAGGGGTGGGGATGTTTGATTCCCAGCCCATGCACTGGTAGGTTCACAGGAGATGTAGACCTTTTGGCTAATGCCAGAGAGAGGCGTTTACCAAGAGGGTGGCCGAATTGCTTCTTTGTACAGCCACCTAGGTTTCAGCATGGCCGTGGCCAGATCTTTGGGTCTGCTGACTGGGTCTCCTCCTGGCTCGCACTAGAGAGAGAGGCACTTACCAAGGGGGCAGGCAAATTGCTTCTTTGTGGAGGCACCTGGGTTCTAGCATGGCTGTGATCAGATCATGGGGATGCTGACTGGGTCTCTTCCTGGTTTGCACCAAAGAGAGGTGCTTACCAAGAGGGCAAGCAAATTGCTTCTTTGTGCAGCCATCTGGGTTCCAGCAAGGCTCTAGGTTTTCATTTTTGAGAACCATTTGTTGGCATCTCTCCAAGCATGGTAGCTGGCTTGTCAAGGCATTCTGGAGAGAAATCATGGCAGGATAGAAGCAATCCTCTAGGGACTGAGACTATGATCATACTTTATTACCTGTTCCTGTTCCAACCAGTAAAGTTGACTAGGAATATGTTACATCCTATCAAGCAACTTCTCCATGTTGTAAAACCCAGTGAGTTTGGCTCATGGAGCACCAATCTTGAAGTTAGAGAGAAGTGAAAGAAGTCAATTTCCTTTTTTTTCTTTCATTTTTTATGTAAAGAGAAAAAAAATGTAAAGTGTAGAGATAATACAGAATTTCAAAAAAAAGATAAACAGTAAGAAATCACTAGTTGATAAATTACATATTGTCCTCTTAGAAATAGTTGTTCAAGTTACAAAATTAAAGCATTCAAAATAGATATTCAAACAGTGAGACTGTAAACAGCTATGCATGCATGAGTCTCTAAACATATTTCTCTCTTTTCTGTATTAGAGGAAAAAACAAAACATAGTAAGACAAAACAAAACAAATTCCTATAAAAACATGAAACCAAAAAGTCATGTAAAACCACAGTACAAAGTGATCTACAATGATTACTGTATTGTTTCTTATTATCTTCAGTAGAATTGTCTGTATCATCAGGCATAATTGAATATAGCAGTATAATTGAATATAGCAGTACATAACAATATTATTAAAAATAAAACATTGTAGACAGTATAAAACTTCAAAGGCAGGTAATAATCAAACCAGAGTGGATATTCTAGTGAACCTTGTCATCTTAAGTGCAGTTGCCTATACTCTCAGACTTGATACTATCGATCATAAGAGCTTTGAATAAAATCTATCAATACAAAACAGTGATCTAACAAACCAGATTCGATTATGATCAGTCATGGTAAAACACTGTAGGTTTTACAGAGCTGTAGATTAAGTTAATAGGAAATTAAGGATGATTACTGTACTATATCCTGTTATTTTTGGGATAACTGTCTGTGCCCTCAAATCTAGTACAGGTAAATGACATGAACAGAATACAATACATCTAAGCAGAGTAGTGTGAGTAATATGGGTTTTAAATCCTGGTGCACTATTAACAATATAGCATAGCAAAGCCATCTATATTAGAGATTCTAGTTATCCTTCTCTGCCTCATTTCTGCTATGCTATTTTTCCGCCTTTGTTTGTTTACTTTTCTCCTTCATTCTACTGCCTGCCCCACTCACTGAGGCCTTTCTGCCACTGTTCCTAAAATCCTGATATTTTTTTCTCTCTCTCTAGAATGTCCTTCAGTATTCTCTGTAGGGTTGAATTGGCGGTCACAAACTCGCCCAGTTCCTCTTTGTCATGGAAGCATCTTGTTCCTTCATTAATTTCTAGTGACAGTTTTGCAGGGTACATCAATCTGGGCTGGAGGTTATTTTCTTTCAGGGCTTGGAAGACTTCTCTCCAAGCTCTTCTTGATCTGATGGTCTGTGTTGAGAAGTCAGCCATGATTCTGATGGGCTTACCTTTATAGGTAATCTGTTTCTTTTCTCTGATGGCTTTTAATATTCTGTTTTTATATTGAATTTCTGGTATCTTGATTATTATATGTCTGGGTATAGCTCTGTTTTGGTTGTAGGTGGCTGGAGTTCTGTATTCCTCACATAACTGAATGTCATTTTGTTTTCCCATGCTTGGGAAGTTTTCCTTAATTATTTCCGTGAATAGCCTTTGTAATTCGCCTGTTTGTATTCCTGCTTCTTTGTGCACATTTCTTATTCTTAAATTGTAGATTCTCTTGTCATCTTCTAGCCTTTGTATTGTTACTGCCTGTTTCCTTGTTATTTTTAAGAGATCTTTCCTTTCATGATCACACATTGCAAACTTGTCTTCAAGTTTTGATAGTCTATCTTTAGTTTCTTTTAAGGCATTTTGCCAGCTTTCAATGGAGTTTTTAATTTCCTGGTAGTCTCTTTGAATCTGCTTCATGTATTCTATATTTTGTTTATATTCTTTATCGAATGTTTCTCTCCTTTTATTGTATTCCTCCCTTCTTCCATTTGTATCTTCCTGAGAGATGCTTCCTGAGAGCATTTCTTTTATTACTCTACTCATATCTTGCTTTACCTGATTTAATATTTTAGTTTTGAGCTCGTCTACAAGGTCCCAAAGATATCTCTTAATGTCTATTGAAACCATGTCTGATGTTGTGTGTTTGCTGCCCTCAGTCTCCCTTGTTTTTCCCTCTCCTGGATCAGTGCTCTCAGGGTTCTGGGCTGGGGTCTTCCTCTTGCATCTCTCTCCTGTCATGGCCCTGGCTTCCTCCACACAGGTGTACAGTGCAGGTCTCAGCCCCCTTCCCTGTTGGCCGTAGTTTCTCTAAAGCACACTGGTGAGGGACCTCCGCCCTCTCTTGCCTGCTCTTGTCACTAAGGTGTAAGCAAGGCCTGCGTATGCTGGCCCCTCCCCACCAGGCCAGCCAAACTTCAAGGGCCTTCACTAGATTAGTGTGTGCTAGGTGCAAGGAATCGATTTGGGATGGCTTATTGGGTCCTGGCCAGGGGTGCAGGCCAGTCCAAGCAAATCCCATGAATCTGCTCTGGAGAGGGAGCAACCAACTGAAGTCACTGTGGCTCCCAGTTCAGGCTCCTCCTGCCCAATTCCAACATGTCACCCATTTGGTCGTGCCCTTCCCGTGTGTGGGGGGGTCTCACTCCCAGAACTGACCGTGAATTAATGAAGGTCCCTTCGCTGGCTCTGCTCTCTGTTGGGCTCACCAACTCCTGACTTCAGCGTGTCTGTGGCTCCTGTGAGTGGCAGCGAGAACAAGTTTGGGTGGCTCTTCCCACTGGTGTTAATTTGCGAATTTAGGCCCTTGCAAACTTGGTGGGTTGCAGCGAAAATGCCATGTCTGGTAACTCCAGCTGTTTCAACTGTACCCCTGAGACTGCGTGTTTGACAAGCTTTTTTAAAATTTTAATTTCTTCCTGTTTCAAGAAGATCCATCTCCCTCTGTCTGGATCTCTCCAGGATGTTTTAGTCTGGCATATGAGTTGTTTCTCCTGGAGGATTTATATTTTGCTGCTCACTGATCAGCCATCTTTAGCTCTTCCACAAAGTTAATTTTCACTACTGCCTAAGGCTGATAAACTTGGACTGAAATTTTACATTTATTCCTGAGGGTTAGAGGATTAAATCTGGATGAGGTTTATAGAATATGACCCAGAGATGTGGGAAGGTCAGGATCACTCTGGAGGGAGTTCAGGGAGGATAAAACATTCCATTCTGGAAACTTAGTTCTGGGAATTGGCAGCTACAGAGAAGAGAACTACCATGGACAAGACACTGCTGTGATCAACTGTGTTGTTTCCTAGAGGCAGAGCAGTGGAGAAGGGACAGAAGAGTGGCTCTATGCATGACAGAAGAACTAAATCCTACTCTTCTCAAGAGCAGAAAGAGAATCAAGACTAAAAGTTTTCTTAGGGTGGGTCTCTAGTGGGTCCTTAGTAAAACACAAAAGTTATGATTGACTTAAGATACATTGGTGTTAGAGATCACAAATGCTCAATGGCTAATTTTGCCTACTTCCCTAAAGGATAAAATGGAGGTTTGGGATTATCAGGACCATTCATCTGAATTTACAATTAATTTTTTGGGAGGCACTATCTTCTCTCACCCACCATGACTAAAATTAAGACCATTACATTTAGATAAAAACATTCCATGGCACCATTATTCTTAGCATGATATCATCTCCAACCTCTTGAGTCATTCCAAGATCATACTTGTATATGGATGATAGACCTCTGAGTCTTCCACCAAATTTGAATCTTGTACCAGCCCCGCCTATCACTGAAACACCCAATAAATAATGGCTGTCTTGGAGTGTCACTTTCTTGGCCAACCTGGAGATATCCACTTTCCAGTCAGTCATCACATATTACTAAATTTGTCTCTGTTTCTTATTTTATCCTCTTGCCATATCCTTGACACAGGCAATCAGGGCTCATGGCCCAATCCCCAACATATTGCTAAGTTGAAAGTTAGATTAATAATCAAAGAACCTGAATGAAGTTCTCTTTGGCTTGTCACATGAAAAGCTTATGCCCAGGTATCAACTCAGTCAAAACCCTCATATGTAGTTTCTTGGATGAGCATGAATTGTGACTGTCTTTCAACCCAAGGATTGGGGTTATATAGGCTGCAAAGGAATGCCTAACTTTGCTTCTCTTATAGATGAGCACTTCTTTTCTGGGGATTCAAGAGCTTCCAAAAAAAAAAATAGAGTTTCAGAATTGCAGAGACAAGCACATTAGTACATACTGACACACTTCTAACAATCATCTCCAAAGGAGGGAACCTCCAAAACCTGCCCCATAGCCTCTGGGTGCATTCTCAGACTCACTTTTGCAAGCTGCTAAAGCAATCAGAAATTTAAAAAGCCATTTCACAAATCTGTCTAAAATAGAACAAATCATCTCATTACCACCAAAGATGTCAAGAAAGGAATATAGGCAAATCCAATAGCTAACATAAAATGTCTAAATGCAGCATATGCATAACAACAATACAAGGCCCTGCCTGAAAAAAATAAAAAACTCCTGTCAAAGAAACATAAATATAAACATATCACAACTTTTCCTGCTGTCAACTTCTAAAAAGGCGTAAGCAAGTAATGAAAGGCATAAGCAACCAGCAATTAATGGATGACTCTTTTTGATAACTGAAATGTATCACAACAAGAGAATGCAATCAAAACAATTAGAGCTTCCATAAAATAAGCTAAACTCTTACCTCCTTCTAGTCATCATGGTGGGACACAAAATGAGATTAAAGAAATATAACTCCCAAACTGTCACATATTGGACATGCCAAGTTCCTGCCTCATGAAAGCAAAGAATGAATTCCGAGGGACAAGAGCAGTTACAAATAATAAAGGTGTATTGAGAGAAGCTCCTGAGAGACATGAGGAGTCCCAACTGGGTTGCCACAGAGGCCCTTTTTTAGGGGTACTGTTATTATTATTATTATGGATTATTGGTGGTGGTGATACTGGGGATTAAACTCAGGACCTTGGGCATGCTAGGCAAACACTGAGCTATGTCCCCAACCCTAAAAGGGATAGTTTTTACACAATATGAGTACAACATGGGTCAAACTATCATCAATCAACAGGTTTACAAGTATAGCTACTTACCTAACAGTGAATCAATTTGGAAATAGGACATGTAGCAAGGGTAAATGGCTAACATCATTATCCTTGACTTACCTGTTTTTTGCTAAAATAGGAATGTTTGGAGAAGGCTTGGATCCTGGTCTCTCCCCTAGGGGTTTCATGCATGTCCCAGCTTAAGGGACTATGTAGTACTTATTAGAGCTTCTCACTATAGTCTCTTATTCTGTTTATCCCTTAGGAAACCATGCAAGCCTCGCTATGCAACTTTATCCTGAGGCCTTGCATTCTTTAGCTGTGCCTCTAGTCAGAGTTTGGAAAGCTATTTTTCACTGACTTCCTTGAGAGCCCAGACCCTTTCTCACTGTATATTAATTTCGATGTAGCTTAGCTGCCTATAGTACGTAGAAGTAGGATAGTATATAATTTGTTTTGGGAGAAGATCTTGCTGCTTAGTTAAAGGCCTCAAACTTGTGATGATCCTCCTGCCTCAGCTTCCCAAGTGCTGAGTGCACCAACAGGCCAAGCTTCTATATAATTATTTTTTTAAACATGTGTACTGCAGTGGTATTTGTACTTCTAAGGAAAACTTTCAAAGTTCATAGATACAAAGCTCAAAATCATTTTTTCCTTTTTATTTCTTTTTATAAAGAAAGAATTTTGTGTTAGTTGTATGGAGCACTTGAAGCTGGAGGTTAATCATAATTGTCTGTGGGACAGGAGCAAGCTCTGTGGAGAACAAGGAGTGCCCCTGGAAAACAAGCTGCTTCAGGTGAGGGAACACTGAGTCCCGAGGCAATCAAGCAATGGGATGCTATGCAAAGGGGTGTCACGTGACATTATGTTGCTAAATGTATATATAAGGGCACTACAGCAGTTGAGCATTTCCTGTCCTCCTATTAGGAGAGAGAGTCCACCTGACACCAGCTTTGGGCTATTATCTTTATTTTCCCATCCTCTTGCCCCTATTCTCCCTTTCCCCCAGGATATCAAGAGCTGCAGCCAGATGCTACAATTTGTAACATGTTCCCTATTAGTGTTTCATGTTCTTGAAAACCATAATCAGGTATGCACCAGTCTTACAGCATAATACATGATCTAAAAATTACATTTTTTCTAACTATTGTCTTCAAATTTAACTTCACTTAATGTGAATGGGGAGAATAAGTATTTTTCTAAGGTGTGCCCAAGTTAGTCTGCCTAACTGCACTAAGCACTGTCCTCATTTAAACTGACCAAACCATACCTGTTGTGAGCTGAAGAGCAGATTAAAAATTGAGGCAAAACATGCCCTCAAGGGTGCCTTCACTTACAGAATTCAGTGATTCTCTGTGCTTATGACACACAGTAGGCTGAAACAAGATGATCCCTACAAGTTCCAGACCAGCCTGGGCTACACAGTGAGCTCAAACCCAGAAACCTCTCTTAAAAAGATAGAAAAAAATTGGTTTAATATGGAAAGCAATTTGTGATAATTTAATAAAGAAATTGCTTGTCAAGATAAAATGTTTATACTAAGTATGCTTGCCTTCATTGCAATATTCCTGATCATTATTTTCTTTATAAATTCATTAAAGAAGAATGGAGATATTTAACTATTTACTGTCCTTTCAGTAAAAATGTAAGGATAAATGGGAGGGCCAGAGATTTATCTCAGTGTTGTAAGCACCTGCATGGCAGGTGCAAGGTTGTGAGTTCGATCCTCAGTACCAAAAAAAAAAATTCTTTAAGAAAAAAGAATAAATGGGATAAGGCTTGGGAGATAGCTCAGCAGTACAGCACCTCCCTTGAAAGTGTGAGACCCTGGGTTTGATTTCCAGCAACAAATACAAAAAAAGAAAAGAAAGAAATAATGAAAAGAAAGAAAAGAAAAGAATACATGGAATATATACTCATAGGATAAAGAGAAAATGAAAGTACTTTTCATGGCAGAGAAAGAAGTTATTTTTCACATTTCATTTTAAATTCTTTGTATGGTGTTTCACCTTCATTTGAATAGATTCAAAATTTAAACATCATGAAAAAGAAACAATAGGGAGAGTATTCTATCATTCTTGTATCTCATCTACTTTGTTGCCTAGAGGCAAAGTTTGAAGCTATGTTTAATGGTATTATGATATTCCATGTTATAATACAATTGTCACATTTTAAAACCTGAAGAACATAACACTGCATCTAGTGAGCCCACCCCTTACTTTTCTACTGTAAATTTGGTCTTTAGAGTTATAGTAGCTGGCTGTGTGCATCAGTACTTTTTCCTCAGACACACAGGAAACAATCTATGTTTTTACCCACTTAGTAAGATGAATCACAAGTTGTGTGCAGGTGTGCAAAAGAGGCAAATATTGACCCACATTATACTCTACCTAACTGGCTTTCTGTATGTTTTCCCAAGCATCATAGAGGGTCCACTAGACTTACATCACTCCAAGATAGATTATAAATGAGTTTTCTTTTAATTGCTCTGTTAGAATTATCCCAATTCAGTGTACTGGCACACAAGAAACTAGATTCACAAGTTTTGTAGAAGGTGAAAAGTGAATTTCAGATTACTCCTGCATGAGTGATGAGAGTGATTCATTATGGTAAAATACATACTTATATAATAGAAGACTGGTGTGGGTGTGCAGTGATGATGATGAAGACTTCAACAATGGCAATTGTTTGCAGTCAGAGTCTGCAAGGGAACAGATTTAACACATGCCACAATTTATGGGATTATTTTATAGTAGTCAATTAAACAGTCAAATGCAGAAGAGTTCAGGAGATCTGTCCATGCAATAGAGACCCAAAGAATCCAGCTGAGGGCCTAGATCCCACAACAATGTCCTCCATGAACACAGCTGGAGGCCTAGAGCCTACACAATATCTCTTGAAATTCTGTATCAAGCACCTGCACTAGGCAGGCCCAGAGGTTGGTGGTGGAAGCCAGAAAGGGTGAGACAGTGAGATGATGGATTTGGGCCAGCATGCTGAGGGATCTGTACTGAAGACAGGAAGTGATGCTTAAGGTAAAGACTGCTGCTCATTTTCCAGAATACAATTATAGACTTTAATGTAAATTTCTGTAAGAAAGAACTTCTTTAATAAAATGTAGCTCAAGTAGTGGGATCATAGGCATGCACAAGCACACCAGGCAGTTTTTGTTTGCATGATGTCAAAGAAGATTTTCAAAAGTACCTTCATTTTACAGGATAAAAAATAAGCACAGAAGAAAAGCATAAGCATAGAGAATCACAATTCTGTAAGTGAAGGCACCCTTGAGGGCATGTTTCCTCTCAGCTTTCAATCTATTCTTAACTCACAACAGGTATGGTTTTGTCAGAATAAATGAAGACACTGCTTACTGCAGTTAGACAGACTAACTTGGGCACACCTTGGAGAAACACTTATTCTCCCTGTTCATATTAAGTGAAGGTAAATTTGAAGAAGATAGATTGAAAAAAATGTAATTTTTAATCATGTATTAGGCAGTAAGACTGATGCATACCTGATTGTAGTTTTCAAGAACATGAAGGGCTAGTAGGGCACATGTCGCTAACTGTAGCATCTGGCTGAAGCTCTAGACGTTGGAGGAAAGGACAGCAAGAGGATGGGGAAATAAAGAAAAGAGTCGAAAGCTGGGGTCTGGTGGAGCCCTCTCTCCTCATGGGAGGAAAACACCTGCTGAACTGCTGTAGTGCCCTTATTTCTACATTTAGCAACATAATGTCACGTGACACCCCTTTGCATAGCATCCTGTTTCTTGATTGCCCTGGTCTCGGTATTCTCAGACCTGGAGCGGATTGTTCTCCAGGGACGCTCATTGTTCTCTCACTGAGCTTGTTCCAGCTCCACAGGCATATGTGATTAGCCTCCAGTTTCAGGTGCTCTGCATAACTAACACAAAATTAATTATTTCTTTATAAAAAGAAATAAAAAGGAAAAAGGATTTTGAGCTTGGTAACTATGAACTTTGAAAGTTTTCCTTAAAAGCACAAATACTACTGCAGTACACATGTTTAAAAACATAATTATAGATGCTTGGCCTATTGTGCACTTTTGTAATCTGTGTATTTGGGAGGCTGAGGCAGGGGCATCAACAGAAGTTTAAGACACTGAATTACATAATGAGTTCAAGGCTAGCCTGAACTAAAAAGTAAAACAAATTATACAAACAAATTATACACTCTCCTACCTCCATGTATTCTAGGCAGCTAAGCTACATAGAAATTAATATACATACAGAGGTGGTCTGGGAGCTCAAGGGAGCCACTGAAATGTAAAGATATCAGAACTATGACTGGAGGCACAGCTAGAGAATGCAGAGCCTCAAGATAAAGTCATATAGTAAGGCTTGCAGGATTCCCTAAGGGACAAGCACAATCTGAGACTACAGTGAAATTATTGTATAATGTGTACTACCCCATCCCTTAAACTGGGACATGATTGAGACCCCCAAGTTAGAGACCAGGACCCAAGCCTTCCCCAAGTGTTCCTATTTTAGAATGTTAATGATGTCACCATATTCCCTTTCTACCTGCCCCACTTCCCATCAGGGTCACTATCAGCTAGGAGGCTATACAAGTAAGGCTGAGTGTAGTTTGACTCCTTTGGTATCACATTATGACTTTGCTGTCAAAAGTACCCTGATAGCTCAGTTCTTTCCTAGCATGCACAAGGTCTAAGTTTAATCCTCAGTTTCCAATAATAACAATACCAGTAATAAACAGTACCCCTGACAATGGACCGCAGTGGCAATCAACTCAGGACACCTGCTGTCTCTCAGGAGCTATATCTCAATAAACTTTTCTTATTTGTAACCTCACTTGTCCCTTGGAAATCACTCTTTGATTTTAGGAGACACAAACTTGGCATGTCTGATATCTGAGAGGTTTGGAGTGATATTTCTCTGACCTCATTTTGTGTCCCACCATGATAACTGGGATGAGATCAAAGTTTGGTTTTACATCATGGCACCTCTAAATATTTTGACTGCATTCTGGACTGAGATTCTTTTCTGTTATCAAAACATGCCATTCATTGTTTGCTGGTTGCTTATGCCTTTTATTAGTTGCTTGAGCCTTGTTAAAAGTTGAGAGCAGGTGGGCTGCCAGGTGGAGAGCCAGACGCCAGCCTTTCCTCTGAGTCTCGCCATTTGTAGACAGCAGGGGAGGAGAAGAAGAAGCCAACAAGAAGTCAAGCCCTTCATGTGAGTCTCTACCATGAGAGGACTGCCTAGAGAAGAACCAGGTGCTAGCCCCTTCCAGTGCTCAGGCTGAGAGACAAGAAAATCCAACCTCCCTTTCCCTTCACAAGTAAGTGCTTGGCTGGCCCAAAGAAGCACAAGCAGAGAGGACAGCTATTGAGGTAAAGTACAACTTAATGCTGGTATTGTTTAGTATTTCACTGACTGTGCAGGCCTAATGTCGGTAGTCTGAGCATCTATTTAGAGGAAAATAATATGCAATATACCATCTATGGGGGATCTATGTCTGAAGGTAGTAATCATTAATTAGCTGTTATCTTGTTTTGAAGCCCTGAATCATTTTGATTGTTTTGTTTTGCTTGGGTTTTATTTTTTTGTCTTGTTTGATTTTATTAAATCTGACGGCCTGGGCAGGTATTTCAAAGATAACAAGCTAAATTATGGTAGCCATTTTGGATTTAGTATTATCTTGTTTTGAAGTCTGTATTGTTTTCATTGTTTTCTTTTTATTGGTTCTATTCTGTTCTTTTTTGATTGACTTTACTATATACGAAGGTATAGGCAGCTATTTTGAAGTCAACAAGAGGCATTACGGCAATACTGTTTTGTTTTGATTGGTTTTAATCTCTTTAAAATAAAACTTACCAAAAAATGTAAGGACAGGGAAGGCTGTGATATTTTTATATTTATGCTTCTTTGACAAGATATTTTTTAGTTTTGCTGGTAGTGCCTTATATTTCTGCTTCGTATGTGCTGCATTTAGACTTATTCTTATACAAAGTAATGGATTTGCCTGTATTCCTTTCTTGACATCTTTGGTGGTAATGAGATGACTTGCTCTATTTTAGACAGCATTGTAAAATGGATTTTTAAATTATGAATTGCTTTTACAGCTTGAAAAAGTGAGTCTGAGGATGCACACAGAGGCTGTGGGTCAGGTTTTGGAGGTTCCCTCCTTTGGAAATGATGGTTAGAAGTGTGGTAGGACATGCTAATGGGCTTCTCTCTGCAATTGTCAAACTTTATTTTTTCTTTCCAACTGGAAGCTCTTGAATCCTCAGAAAAGAAGTGCTAATCTTTAAGGGAAGGAAAGGTAGACATTCCTTTGTACAGACTATATAATCCCAATTCCTGGGTTCAAAAGCAACCTGAATCCATGCCCATCCAAGAAGGCACACATGAGGGTTTTGGTTGAGCTGCTACCTGGGCATAAGCTTCTCATGTGACAGAGAGGACTTCATTCAGCTTCTTTGAATGTTAGTCTAATTTTCAACATGGCAATGTATTGGGACTGGGCCATGAACTCTGATTGCCTGTGTCAAGGATATGGCAAGAGGATAAAATAAGAAGCAGGGACAAATTTAGTAATACATGATGGCTGACTGGAAAGTGGAAGTTTCCAGAAGGACCAAGAAAGTGATACTCCAAAACAGCCACTGTTTATTGGGTGTTTCAGTGATAGGCGGGACTAGTGCAAGATTCAAATTTGGTGGACGACTCAGAGGTCTATCACTCAATGGGCAAGTATAATCTTAGGATGACTCGAGAGGATGGAGATGATATCATGCTAAGAAGGATGGTGTCCTGGAGTGTTTTTTTTTTTTTTAATGTAGTGGTCTTAGTTTCAACTTACTGAGTGGGAGAGAATGACTCAACCCTGAAAATTTAATGGCAAATCTCAACTAAGTGACACTGATAATTCCAAACCTTCACTTTATCCTTTAGCGAAGTATGAAAAATTAGCCATTGTGATTTAGTGGTCCCTAACAGCAATGCATCTTGAGTTAATCATAACTTTAATGTTTTAGTTAGAATCCACTAGAGTCCCACCATCAGAAACATTTTGGTCTTGATTCTCTTCGTACCCTTGAGAAGAGTAGGGCATAATTCTTGTGCCGTGCACAGAGTTACTCGTCTGTCCCTTCTCCACTGCTCTGCCTCTGGGAAATAACACAACTGATCACAGCAGTGTTCTGTCCATCTGATTGTCTTATCCGTGGCTACTGGTCCCCAAGTTTCCAGAATACAATGTTTGTTCCTCCCTGTACCCCTTGCAGAGTGAAACTGATCTTCACATGTCTCTGACTCATATTCTAAAATCCTCACCTAGGTTTAATCCTCACATACTCAAGGAATCAATGTAAAATTTTAGTCCAAGTTTATCAGCCTTTCTGCTCTTAGGCCAAACTGGAAATTAACTCCTTTCACTTCTCTATCCCTTTAATAATGCTGCTTCATGAGACAGACTGACTGTGTTTTACAACACAGACATTTCATTGATAGAATGAAACACATTCCAAGGCACTCTCAACAATTTGAACAAAAAATAGATTAAAGTATGGTCATAGTCTCAGTCCCTAGAGGATTGCCTCTCTCCTGCCATGATTTCTCTCCAGAAAATCTTGACAAGCCAGCTACCATTCCTGGAGAAATGCCAACCAAGGTCCTCAAAAAGGAAAGCCTGTAGCTAGTATGGTTTGAGGGCCACAGATTCACAATAGTCAGGGCTGGGAGCACAGTAAGTCAGGCTGACCCAGTTTTGGCCGCCACCTTGCACTTGCAGTTCATGGTCACTGCCGCTGGATGGCGGTAAATGTAAGGGTTTTAGATGAGGCACAGAGCAAGAGGGGCAGACAGGGATATGTTCTTGCCCCCCCTTTTTTTTTCAAAATGGGAAGAAACTCTCATCTGCAACAGGACAAATTGGAGCCCTGGTAGACCTTCCCCCACTGTTTGCAATACACACTTAGCTCCAAAGAGTTTCGCCCAGTGTCTTTCTGCACCCCATCTGGCCTAAGCATCCCCCTGAAAATAAAACAGTTGAAGTTCATTACATAGTTGTGAAGGACCAGCTGCATGACTGTCCTTCACAGAAGAGCAATTATCTCCATTTTGGCTAAACCTGGCTGTTTCCGTGTATCGATATGTACAAAGCTGGCTAGGACTTTTCCTTATCCCTTCAATTTGCTTTCGGCAATGCAAATCAGTCTAGCCAAGGCGCTGATGTGTTGTCTTTAAAGAAAAGTGACAGGTCAGTGTTACTCCAGCCCCATATCTCCCCAAAAAACATATATTAGTTGGGCAGGACAGCAATATTCTACACTGTGTCCTCAGATTGAGTCCCTAGATAATAGAGTTTATGAGATTATACCTCAGAGTTTATGAGATTATACCTTAGAGATGAAACATCAACCCCAAAACATTAGATACTACCTCAAACTCTGTTATGCAGATGACTCTTTCAATACCTCTTACCTTCTGCATATTGGTGATTTTTGATTACTAAAAAGTGAACTTTAAGAGTTAAAGAGTTCCTTGATATATATGTATATATATATATATATATGTATATATATATTTAATCTTGGCCAAAAACATGTTTTCAGAGAAAATCTCATCTTCACACTCAGGACTTTCTGTTGCCTCTTATTTGTGTAAGTGCGCTCGATGACAGCACACGGGCTGCTCCCATGATGTGGAAGTGTCACACAGCATTTGTACACACAACTGGCCAACACCCTTCCTGTGGCTCAGAACTCTCCAAACTTCCTAGCACTTCTTAAAATATGAAAGTGTTTTTCTCAGCACAGTTTTGTTTTGTGTATCCACTAGATTACAAACTTTTAAAAATACAAAACAAAAGTTAAAGAATAATTGAATGTTAACCTACAAAATGCTTTCAGTAATTGGTTCATGATTGGTTAAATAAACAGCTATTTCCTTAGTTGACATAACATATATCTGGAATTATATATGTAGACATCTAAAAACAAACTATGTTGTGAGTCTGAGATATAAAGTTAATGTTATAGAGTTAAGACTACTTAAGTTTAATACATACAAAGTAACTAATAGGGACTCCATCAATAGGTTTAACCCTTAAACATATAAAATGATCAAAATTTGATGACTCTTTAAACTTGGTCCTAACATTTAACTTTGACCTACATCTTTTGGTTTTCAATAAACAACCATTTTGTGATTGTATAAATGATATCACTACATTGTGTAATAAATGTACTTGTGATCATTGACAAAGTTTCCTAAACTTATGAGCTATAAAATATCCTTAATCTTGCCAATATTTTTATATGTTATAAAATCTGTGTGAAACTTTATCTTAAGAGTAGAAACCAAATACATGTAAAGATTTCTGTATACCTGTGATAGAAATTGTTGCTAACCTCATGGTATATCAAATGGTGTAGAGTAATACCTCAGTTCACAAATGCTTTGGTGTGTGAAAAATTAGGCTCATAAATAGAAGCAATCAACAAACTTTTGTTTCTATTCATGAACACAGCATCAGGTGGCAATCACAACTGAAAACATCTTCCCTGCATGGACATGCATATAGCCACCTTCCCCAGAATCAGAAAATCAATTAAGTTCATGGACATGGTAATATTGTGTTTGTGTTTCCCAAGTAAACAGATCTTCAAAGACACTGAACTGATAAACCATCTTACCACATCTTTGACTCCTAGATAAACTTATTTATGATGATAGTCTTTTTGGGTTGAAGAATCTGGCCATCCCTTATCATGTTGGAGTTATTTGGGATGAAATGTGCATGTCTCTCCAGAAAGAGACAGTCAGACACATGATGGGGACACTGTTTCAAGGCTTGTGATGTGTGATTGTTGTATGTATTTCATACATGTATTAAAGAACAAGATGCACAAACACATGTTAGTCTAGGCCACGTCACTCTAAAAATTAAAGGTTAGACAGTAATAACATATCAAGTACAACTAGAGACAGTATCTTTCTGAGACAAGGTTTCACTGCCTAGTTCAGATTGGCCTTGAACTCACTATTTGGCCTAGACTGGCCTAGAAATCCTACAAGTCCTCCAGTCTCAACCTCCAGAGTGCTGAGATCAATGCTAAGCACCAAAACATCAGGCTTAAGTGGATTCTTCTTAAATTGCACTGTATCAAAAGGTACAAATTTAGGTAAAATTTATTTATGTGATTTAATATCTCATACTTAGATGAAGATGACTGAAAAGTTATTCTCTACTAAGATGGACAGTTAAGTCTATTTCAGAGTTAATAACAAAACCTAAAAGTTATATTAGTGTCACCATGATTGCTATGCTAAAATTCTATCTTGCATTTGATCTCAGATTTTCTCTATAAATCTTTGTCATGGCTGTGTGTTAACATAGTACGTAGACTGAACCTTCAAGAAAATGTGACTAAATGTAACAGTTCCTTGGTCATATTATATATTTAAACTGTTCCCCTGGGTTTTCAACAACTGGAGTTTGAAACAACAGGTACTAAGCTAACTGTACTAAGAGGACAACCAATGTTTTCCCATGGCCTTCAAGGTCAACAGGGACCCAAGAAATAAGGAGATCATTTCTTCAGGATCCCACACTTTGATGAGTCATCCAACTTCCCAAGGTGGGAGATTGTGGGTGCTCTGGAAACAGGAATCAACCAATGCACAATGTGCAAGAAATTAGGTCATCAGTGAGACTAATACCCTCAGAGTTCCATGAGAAGCCACATGGTCAAGCAGCACTGTAACCTATGCTGGTGACTGACACTGATGGAGGAGCTGAGAGGTTCTGTGCTGGTTCCAAAAGTAATGCCTGTGGAGCCTTAAGTGATCATGACTGAGATTGAGAGAAAAGTTAATTTTGATGAACACAGGTCTCAGTTTAACTTGGTCTTGAACACCCAGAAAAAAAGTATAACCAAAGATGTATAAAGGGATTAGTATAATAATAAAAACCAGATAAAAAAGGAGCTCCAATGGCTTACCCCTGCTGGCAGGCTTCAGCTATACCTGTAGCTAATCACAGCTATGACCCAGTGAGGCTAGAAAGCTAGAGTGGAAGCTGTAAGAGCTCAGTGAGAGTCTTTTAAATTTCTTAGATAAAATTGTCCTTCAAACCTACTGAACTCTTTGTGTGGCTATAAACACGGGAACTCATATATTGTTGTGGCATGACATTTTCAATTTTTATGGGAAAATACCCAGAAGGGAGAACAGCTGGATTGAGTGAGTTCCAATGCTAGTTTTTCTAGGCATCTCCACACTGATTTCCATAAAGGTCACACCGAGTTACTTTCCCAACAGTGGAGAAGTATTCCCTTCTCCCCGTAGCCTCACCAACATTTGTTATTGGTTTTCAGTTGTTTGAACCTTTTTTATACCTAGATTTTGTAACTTGAACAACTACTTCTAAGATAATAACATGCAATATATTAACTAGTATTAATTTCCTACTATTTTTTGAAATTCTGTATCATTTCTATGCTTTTTCTATTTTGCTTTTTAAAACGAACAAAAAACTACAGAACTCTTCATCTTTGTACAGCTCAGACTTTATGACTTATGGCAAAGAAATATCAGATTTACAGATAACTTGAGTCAGGAGAGATATCTAGAACCCAAGCAGTTACAACATTACTCCAGCAGCTTAAGTTGAGTGCCAGGATGTGGCTGTTTTTTCCAGTCTTCCTTTCCATTCTAGTACTCATGCTTTGGTCATACAAGTTTTAATTTCTTGAAAGATTCACTCTTCTCACCCAGAACTGCCAAACTCCACTCCATCATGCTGATGAGTCAATGCTAAGCGTGCTGAGCTCATTATTGGACTCTAGTAGATGCATCCTCTAAAGAGACTCCATAAGTGGTAAACCCCAACATGGCTTCTACCTAAGGCCTGTTAGGTTAGCTGTCGAGAGAAGGCTCATGACTATAGTCTCCTCTGCACCAGACCTAATCAGCGCCAACCGCTAAATTGAAGCAACACCCATTCTCCACCAAATGCATTCAGGGATACCTCTTCAGACAGGAGAACACTATGAGCAGTTAAGTTAGACAGAAGTTAATATACAGTCACAGAGGAACTGGGCTCTAAAGGAAGTGAAAAATAAAGGTATGAGAATTGTGACTGGAGGTGCAGCTAAAGAATGCAAGGTCTCAAAATTACAGTGGCCAAGTCTGCATACTTCCCTAAGGGATTAGCAGAACATGTGACTATAGTGAGACTATAGTGTAATGGGTACTACTCAGACCCTTAAACCTCCATATGCATCAAACACCCAGAAAAAAGACCAGAATCCTTCCCTTCCCCCAAATGTTCCTGTTTTGTAAATCATAGGTTATCCAAGGTGAATGATGTCAGATGTACACTCTTGCTACCTGGCCCACTTCCCAAATGGATCCCCAGGAGCTAAGTGGCTACACCTGCAAGCTTAAAGGTTGATTATAGTTTGATCCATGTTGTACCCACATCATGACTATCCTGGGTAAAATACCCCTGAAAAAGGTCCTCTGTGGCAATCCACTTGGGACCCCTCCTGTCTCTCAGGAGCTTTCTCTCAAGACCTTTCCTAGTCTTAACCTCCTTTGTCCCTTGGAATTCATTCTTTGATTTCAGGGGACTCCAAATTGGCATGTCTGAAATATGCAGACATTCTTTGTAAGTACTGAAGTCAGTCAGAAACATTAAATGATGAAAATAATATTGTGAAGATAATGAAAATCAATGTATGTGTGGAATAGACTAATTTTTAAAACCATTAACTTCTAAAAATGGCTTTAGAGAATTTTTGGCCAAAGAGGAAGAGTCTTTCTTTTTTTTAAATTACATATTGTCTTCTTAGATATAGTTGTTCAAATTACAAAATTAAAGCATACAAAGTAAACATTCAAACAGTGAGGCTGCAAACAGTTCTGTTCAACAATCCAACAAAAACTTAGCAACATGTTTATCAATTCTACACACTTAAATATACATGCAGTTATATCCTTTAGAGCACTTTCTTTTCCTCCTTTTGCTTTTTAAGTCTGTTATCTGTTTAGTTATATCATGTTTTAGCTTGCTCAGTAACTTACTGATCTATTTTGTCATTATTTTTTATTTTATTTTATTTTGAAGGTAGTAAAATATAGCAGAACAAGATGGAACAGAGCCAGTTGAGACAGTGTAGTGAAATTGATACAGAACTTCACAGCAGGTTACCAAGATAACAGTGATAGGTACAATAGTATATCTCATTTTCTTCACAATAGTTGTTCTTTCAATCAGGTACAGAAAAATTGAAGGATATACTGAACTTATAAAAGCAGTATTAAATAGAGCAATACCATTGATCAGAACAAAGTAAAACAGTGATAAAAATATTTGCCTTCAGAGAGATGGTAGAAGGAAATCCCCCCTATTTACTACATTGCATGTGGTCAACCTCTCAAGAGATGCTCAGATCTTCAGCTCCTACTTGCTAACAGAGGTGGTGGTGGTGGTGGTGGTGATGGATGTTTGATTCTTAGCCCACACGCTGGTAGGCTCACAGCCACTTACCAAGGCGGTGAGCTGGCTGCTTGTTTTCCAGCGCCCCAAGTTCCAACATGGTGTGGATCTCAGGAAATGCTGATGGTTCTTGGCCTGGAGCGGCTGCAGCTTGCTAGGCTCACAGCTGCTTATCAGAACGCTGATGATTCTTGCCCTTGGAAGAGTCTATTTCTTTGCCAATTTCCAAATTAATGAGTAGATTCATTTTTATTGGACAGTAAGTGAAAAGTTCAGAACACAGAAGTTTATTTTCAAGCAGTGGAAAAATAGTAAACAGAAAGTCTGTTGAAATGCAAAAAATGTTCTGTTTTGTTTGATTTTATTATTTCTGATGGTATGGGAAGCTATTTTAAAGACAGCAAGAGGCATTGTGGTAACCATTGTTGATTTCCTATTACTTTGCTTTGAAGTCTTATATCACTTTCAATATTTTGTTTTCATTTGCTTCAATCTGCTTTATTTTGTTTGGCATTATTCTCTTTAAAGTAAAACAATAAACAAAAATAAATGCCAAAAAATGCATTGGTTGTTGTTTTACATGAGGAGGTAACTCGCTTCTCTCGCTCTCCTCTAAGATGACAAACATGTGATTTGAACTCTCTTCTGTCTTATTTAGGGCACTGAGAGGCAGTGTTTTCCTATTTTCCAGCAAAGATACAAAATTAGAAGACTAAAATTCATATGATAGGATGGAATAACCATAAGAGAAAGAATAGATACAATTATTTTGTGAAACAATTTGCCATTACCTAGGAAGGCTAAAAGAAAATTTTATGTAACACAGTAATTAACTGCAGGGAAAATAACCTTAGAAATACAAAATGCATTCATACCAAAGCATATCACAGTTCAACTAAAGCAAGGTTCACTTTAGTAGGTGGCATCTGATTTGAGAAGGTGGGTTGCTGGAGTCAAGGTATGGAACAGTACATTCTGCTTTGCCTTTCTTTCTCCTCCTTATTTCTCCTCCCCTCTGGTTCCTGGCTGACATGGGTTTAGCAGTTTTCCTCTCTCATACCCATTAATCAGACTATATTTGCCCAGAACCAGACAATAATCTCTGAGTTCTCTGAAACCATGAGTCAAAATAAATTTCTCCTCCATAAATGCTGCATGTCAGGGATCTTGTTACAGCTACGGGAAAGTGACTAATACCACTTCCAGTCAGCATACCCCACTGACAGTCCTAGTCAGAAAAACTAGTAATAAAAAGAAATATGAGGCCCCTACATCAGAAACAAATAAGTAAACTTGCTCCAGTTTGCAGAGAGAATGATCATACACATAGAAAACCTAGAGAATCTACTCAGAAACTTGTTACTAATAAACAAAGTCAGTAAAGTTTCAGGACACAAAATCCACATACAAAAACTTGTTGTGTGTCTACACACTAACTGTGTACCTCCCCAAAACAACAACAAAAATTCCACTTCTAACAATATCACAAAGAAAAAATTGTTAGGAATAAATTTAACCAAGAATTTAAAATATTTGCACACTAAAAACTGTAAGATCCAAATACATAAATAGTTGTCTATATTTATACATCATGAGAATCGAAATTGTCAAAACACCCAGCCCAAAACAATCTACAGGTTCAGTGCAGTTTCTCAGTATTCCAATAGTGTTTTCTGTATGAAAATATGAAAGTTCTAAAATGTGCATGGAATTCTTGAGGACCTGGAATAGCCAAAGAAGCCTTAAACAAGAATGAAGGTGGAAGTCTAACACTTTTGATTTAAAACGGTATTAAAAGCCTTGAGCAATCAAAACATTATCATCCTATCATCAAAACACACCAAGGGATAAATGGAACAGAAGACCATACCCAGAAATAAACTTACTCTTGAATAACCAACTAAGGCTTGGCAAAGTGAACCAATAATGCACAGTGGGGGAAGGATAATCTCTGCAGGAAATGGTGTAGCTAAAGCTGGATATGTGCACCCAAACCCCAGAATTAGCCTTTATCTTATAGCATACTCCCAAATCAACCTGAAGTGCATTAACAACTCAAACACAAGACCCCAAATCACAAAATACCTGGAAGAAAACAGTGGACACACAACCTCACATTGTACTTGACATTAGTTTTTCAGATATGACATAAGAAGCACAGGCAACAAAGCAAAAGTAAACATGTTTTGCAGCATCAAAATAAAAAGTTTTCACTCAGGCACAGCAAACAACACCACTGAAGGAAAATGCAGCCCTGAGTGAGAGAAAAAAAAAATGGCAAAGCATCTAGTGAGCGATAGGCATTAATATTTAAAATATAGGAAATTAAGTCAGTGCAATTCAACAGTCCCAAAATATTTACACACAAACACAAACAAGACTGCATAAGAATGACTTCTTAAATATGATCACAAGACTAGGGAGACTGAGGTAAGAGGATTCCAGAAAGTTCCAGACTAACCTGGGCTACATAGTGAATTAAAGGCCAGTCTGAACTACAGAGCAAGACCCTATCTCAAAAGAAAGAAAGAAAGAAAGAAAGAAAGAAAGAAAGAAAGAGAAAGAAGAAAGAAAAAAAGAAAAAAAAGGAAAGAAAGAAAGAAAGAAAGAAAGAAAGAAAGAAAGAAAGAAAGAAAGAAAGAAAGAAAGGCAAAGCAATAGCCTGGGGCTTGGAGATTTAGCCTCCAGTGCTGAGTCTTCATTGTGGTCTCTTTCTCTCCTGCGATGAGCATCGTGGGGGGTGAGGTAGTGAGGGGCGAGGACGCCTTCTAGCCCTTTCTGGTCTGGGCTGGGCTCAGTCAGAGACACCTCTTCCAGAAACCTCCCCAGGGAAGAAGAAAGGCCTCTCTGCACGCTCTGCTCTCTCCACTTTCCTCTCTCCACCCACCTGTTCCTTTTATATCCACTGAGCTCTCCTCTCTCAGTGATGACTCCCAGCCCACAGCACAGCTACAGATGCCAGGCGCTAAGAGCCAGTGGGCATCTGAGCCTCCTGCCTTCCTACCAAAAGAGCGGTCACCTCCAGGCCCAGCTGTGCGCCGCCCTGCGCTCCTCATGAACCCGTTCCAGGGCTGCTTGAGAGAAGGCGAGCACGAAGAGGAGGGGCAGCCTGAGCTCCTCAGAGAGACCCGCAGACAGTCAGGAGCAACCTGAAGACAGACGTTGAAACTGTCGTGGCCACAGTGAGGCACCTGTCACCCCACTCTGCGCTGGACCGCCCTGAAAACCAGCTCAGCCTGGACTACATTGAGAGCACCAGCGCCCAGCCTGACTTCAGCTTCCCTCCCGAGTTCTATGCCCACGCCAAGGCGCTGTGGCAGGACGCGGGCGTGCGCGACTGCTGTGAGCGCGCCAGGCTGTGCGGGCTCCTGGACTTCTCCAGGTACTTTCTGGACAAGATCGATGTCATCAAGCAGCCCCACTATGAGCCCAGCCACCAGGACCTCCTTCACTGCCGCGTGCACACCC